>JAECUM010050142.1:0-24760 GCA_016617855.1 Megalonaias nervosa | reverse complement strand
TGTGTGTGTGTGTGTGTGTGTGTGTGTGTGTGTGTGTGTGTGTGTGTGTGATTAGTATATATAATATATTACGCACTTCAAGTACTGGGCAGGGGGGGGGGCGTGCTAGGTTCGGCAATGAAAAACAGGGACGATCGGCCAACCGAAAACGCTCATATTTTGGGCATAATAGAAACTACTTTCTCTTTCCTGCTATTTTACTCACTGAATAGAGAGATGACAATAGCCACAAAGGGATTCGAACAAAGCTGTCTGGATACATACAATTACAAACTGGACCTGGATATGTCAACTTAAAAGTATTAATTCGCCTCCGATTGAACTTCAAAAATTCTTTACTTTCAACCTTTTTTGGGGGTTTCTATTTGAATGAAGGATCAAGTATGAATTTTCAGCGGGAATTCTGTGGATAGCAATATAATTTGGAGCATTTCTTAATTTGATTAAAATCATATCTCTCGCCTTACGTGGAGATCTGACAGACACCGATAAAAATTACCGTTCTGGTGACCTTTAGGATTGGATATGATTTTAATTTGACCAGGCACTTACAAACATCAAACTACAGTAGTACCAAAATTTACTACTACGGAACATAAAACTTATAACTTTTAACGTTTGATTGGAACTTAAAAGAAACGGGGGGTGGGGTGTGTATGCGTAAAATCATGGCAAGGAGATGTGAACTCGTCTTTTTTGGGCTGGCAAGGCGAGATGACAGACTCGAGTGTGACAAATTTGACCGATTTTCTCCCTAGCTTCGACCCTGATATTACTTAAGATAGACAACCTAACTACCGAAAACACTTATGTAAGGGAAGTGACCTTTGAAGATGATAATTATCCATGTGCCCATTATGGTTTCATCTGCACGTACACAATGGTGCATCCTCTAAAATGACGCCCCGGGTGGCCGAGTGGTCGCCGCTACCGATCACTATCACCTCACCTCTGTCCGCGTCGGTTCGAGTCTCGTCCTCAGCAAGGTGGGTATGTGAGAAAGCAAGTCAATAACTTCCCGTCGGTCTGTGGTTCTCCCCGGGATTTTTTCGGGTTCTTCCTCCAGCTGTTTACCGCCCGCCATGTATTGTCTATCATGTTCTGATAAATGATGTTAAGATCTGATGTTAAGATCGCAACAACAACAACTCTTCAGGTATACTGAACACATTACATACCAACAAATAGTGAGACTTGTACATGAACTTGAAACAAGAGTCCTCTCAAAGAATTATCAGCTCGTTATTGCCCCTAAGAAAACATCAGCTGCTTAAAGTGTATTTTCCCGATAGCGAGTTTTATGTATTTTCTATTAACCAATACCTGCAGTTCTACATCAATCTAAAGACGTACAGATTCAGCGAATACATATGGTATCTTGCACGTCTTTGAGTCGACTCTGAAGGCTTTGGGATCGAGTCCGGTGACGTAAAGCTGAGATGATCTTTGGATATTTTAAATGAATTAGAAAGAATTATGTTTAAATAACAAAAATAGCATTGCCCTTAAGTGTTTCACCCTTTTTGCCTTTATTTTTTTTTTTTTTCTGTGCCTCGGGGATTTTGGGAGGGGGTACTCAAACCTTACTCGGTTTGTGATTTTGAGTGGTTTAACGCCATTTTTAGCAAATGATAGGTTATACACGAAGGCCGGTATATCTGGTGGAAGACCCTGAGAAGAACAACCAACCCTCAAGAAGCTACTGGCAAGCTTTCTCACATACCCAGTTAGCGGCACTATAAATCCACGACTGTGCTGATGTGCCCTGTACATACACTTATATGTTCCATTCAACTGCATTTCTCTCTCATTTCTAGCATTCAAATTTAATATCTATATCAAACAAGATACGCGTCAATACTGAGTTTCATGATGTAAAATACTTAATATCATTCTGACATCGAGGCCTATCAGCTTTATGACGCGTGCTCTACTGCCAAGGACATCGTAAACTGGTACGTCATGGCCATGCTGTCGCGAACTGCTCAGTTAATACATGTGCATTGCTCGAGGACACGTTTGATGTTAACCAGTTGCCAAAAGGCACAAAGTTACTTAACATATCCGGTGCAAATTTGAAATGCGGGAAAAAAATCTACTGCGTATAATACATCCGGTTCGTCAATACCTTCCAGAACCAACAGCATTTTATTTCCCAACAAACTGATTATGGGACCAATGAAGGGAGGAGGTTCTTTCAAACCAGGTTAATTATTTTATCTTTAAGTTTAAGATATATATATATATATATATATATATATATATATATATATATATATATATATATATATATATATATATAAAATCCAATACAATAAATCATTAATATTTTTCACGGTATTTTGGGCCCCGAATATTTCCCCAAAACAATCGCAGGCCCAAATTACATCTTCCTTCTTTTCAAATGTGCGTTTTGCGTAAACCAATCACTATTAAACGTTCGATATTGCATGTGCAAACTTGTTTTAGTACGAATTTCTGCACTGTTACGGATGAAATTAGTTGGAGGCGAAGTGCAGTAAATGCTATTCATTCTATTTACATGTATAAAAGTTATACATATTTTTTAAATCTTTTTATCTTCCCTACATCACTGAGAGCTGAGTATCTACTTAATCCGCTTTTCAAAGAAATCCACTAAAACCTTTAAAATTAAAATAAACATGAGAACACAACTACAATATTTATATAGTTGATTGAAACGAGGTAAGAAACTTCTCAAGACAGATGGATGGATCCGATGATTAATGCAAATGTACAGGCGGTTAAATCATCTAGTATGTTTTTATTTCTAAACTCTGTAAAACCTTGTATGACATAATCATCTGAAACAAACAAAACAAATTACAAATTCTATAAGTACATCCGCACAGAAAGACCAGCTCGGAATTGAATTACCTGTATCAAGGAGCAAATGTGTTGAAAACGAACCCCAAATATAAACCCCATAGTTTATCTCCCTCCCCGCTCGCATGCGATACAACTTATCCATCCATGTGAAGATACTTGGTAGGGGTGATTACTTCACTGCAGTAAGATCACCTCTGTATTAAGAACACCTTCAGACATCCCCCAGTAGTGAATGGGGGCGATATAGGGTCACACGGATCTAATGTTAGATTGGTCGTTTGCACTATGAAGTTAAATGGGGCGTTAACATGGACCAATCTAGGATCAATGGAAATTGACGTCACGGTACTGGACACTGGCAACAATGTTGCAAGTGTATGACCTCAATCGGGCGGAACAGTGTGACAAGGGGCTGACCTGAAAATGCGCTACTCTAGGGACAAATAGAGACATAGACATAGAGACGTGGTTAGAGACAGACAGAGATACAGACATATGACAAACACAGACTCATGAACAAAAATCAATCACACACAAAAATCGACTCAAAGTTTTTTTTAGGCAAGAGAGAACAGATATTTTATCCAGGCAATGGAGTGACCCTGAAAGGTCCTTTTAACTTGCTTCTTTTTTGTTTCCTCTCTTCTTCTCCTCCACCAACATCTTATTTTCTCTACTACATTCTTCTTTTTCTTCTCATCCTTTTAATCCTCCTCTTCTTCCTTCTCCTCTATCTCCTCTTTTTTCTTTTTTCATTCTCCTCCGCTTTTATCACCTTAGCATTTCATCTTCTCATTTCTTCTCTTTCCTCTTTCTCCTCCTTTTCTTCTTTTTCCTGTCTGATCGGCTCTCTCAGTCTGCCTTCTTCAAATTATAAAGTTCCACCCTCACTTTACGGGGCCTATAAATCCATACTCCACTTTCACCAACAGTTCCTCTATCATTCCCAGGTCATCTACCACCTGTTGCAACTTCATCATTTTGTCTACAATATTACTGGCCATCTTCGTTTATCCAATGCTGCACGACGCGATTGACGAACGCTATGTTTATATACCTCAAACACGGACGTGATGGAAAACAACCCCTCTTACCAACTACCCATATCACATACCAAACAATCCACAGGGATGAGAATGCTAAGCTAAAATAAATTTTTATACAAAACAACACACTAATACTAACAAAACCACAATACTTTCTATCAATACATAGTTGGAGAAGGATATTTTTTAATGTACCATTAGATACAATCACATCAGCAAAAGAGTTAGTGTTTATAGTGACGCTACTTCACATTCACACAAAACACGAGTGTAGAGACAAGGGGTTTGTTAAGGGAAAAAAGACACAAACACATGCGTACGCCCATGCACACAAACACAAAAAAACACGCACGCACACACTCCATCATCAATAGCATGGAACGCGCGGACCTAAAAGAAACACTCACGTTCACTTTTTTCCTACACTTTATATAAAAAACACATTATCTTACAAGTCAGGGAAACGAAGTCTTTATAGGCACACTTCTATTTTTACTTACTTACTTACACACACATACACACTATTTTATAAGCCAGAGAAATCAAGTGTTTATAGGCACACTTCTATTTTTTAACCTACCAACACACAAAGACAGAAACATTTTGGCAAATGAATATTATGTCTTTTCTAGATTGTCTGGGTAGCCCTGAAAAGGGCTGTTTTGTTTGGGGGTTATGGCAATCTCTTATCGTCTAAGATTACCTCCCCGTCTGGCTGCACGTTTTCCCATAGGATAGGGTCTGCTTCTGCGGAAGGAAATGGAGAACTCTTTCGTGTCCACACGGCAGTCCACAAAACCTCTGTCTGGCTCCTGCTGTTGTTGCTGCTGCTGCTGTTTTTAGTGGTGTTCGCACATTAAGTACATGTGCCACTTGTTAGTTCCTGCACCGCAGGATGTTAATTATTCCTTAAGGAATTGAATCAGTGCCACATTCCCCAGGCGTTTATGCACTCAAAGAGTGCTGTTAATTTAGCCTTCTGGCAGCAAAACAATAAGTTCCAAGCTACCTGAATGATATTCTTTCATGAGTGGGGATAGTCCCAGCAGACACTCATGTTTTTCAATCCAGCTCAAGCATGGGTGAGTGGGAGTAGTACCATCACTCACTCACGTATTTGGTTATTAAAGAGATTGAGATTGGTGCGCGCATTGCACGCTTTGCGCATTGCACGCTTATTGGTTTTGGTGTCCGGTCGAGGTAAAGGGGTGCGGAGACGGGGGGAGGCGCTGAGCCGCAGGGCGGTGTCCGGTGTATCCAGGGTGCTGGTCTAAAGTTGGTCGTCTTTCACGGATTAAGAATTTTGGAACGAAACTGTGCAGCTTTTAAGTTGTAATTTTGGGATTAAGAATTCAGTAGAAACATCGGATGACAGCCATTTTGATACCAATCGGTCTTGGGGTGTATTGACCTGTGATTATCTGGTCAGACTGGAGACCGCCCCGTTTTATATGGCTCAAGCGCGGACGCGACAGAAAATATCCCTACGATTTTTTTTTTTGTTGGTAGGAACGCTATACCTCATCTCATGGTGAGGGATAGAGAGAAGTCAAAGAGCATGTATAGTGATAAAAAATTTCAAAACAAACCACCAACACTTTTTTCAAAAGACAACACTCTTATTCAACCAACAATTAACCAACACATAAAATAACATCAAAAACATTTTTTGTCAAAGAACCAATTTTTGACAGGGTTGACAACGTTGTGAAGTTAAGTTAGACTTCCACTGATGGATGTCATTTGGCCATTTCTTCTCATAAAGTCGATGATGTCGTCTTCGAAAGGCGGTAATACATACGAATCAAAATACTCCACACAGGTCTTGTGGGAAAGTAGATGGCTACCCAGTGGGTTCCTGGGAGATGACTGTCATCCGTGCTGATGACATAAGCTTAATGTTCTTGAGGTTTTCCAGGTACGTTCGATAAGGGCAAGTATCCATGCTGCTGCTGACCAATTTGTTATTCAAGTACAAATCCACTTCACTGAATGCATGAAATTGTTGATGGGAGCTACTCTGGCATTGCGATCTTGAGCAGTGTCGTCCGTTTTGATCACTCTGACTTTCAGGTACAAGTAACTGCTATTCAGATCGATGTAATCTTCGGGGTGTCCTCTGATTTCATGTTCAATGGGGGCTGAGGTTGTCAAAGAGGAGATGAGATGAATTCTACCCATTGGGATTCATGCATCGTCATCATAGTGGGTAGCATGGCAAACAGATCCAGTTCCGACTTCGAACATTCGTATACGACTCTCGGTGCATCATTTTTTCTGTTATTTAATAATCAAAAACGTATAATTCTCGGACGGTTCGTCTTTGCCTGGTCTTTCTAGCTCTGGGTGTGTGAAGGCCTCTGGAGGAGTATCTTCGTCGTCTCCTTCTGCCTTGTCCTTGCTGTAGCATCAAGGGAAACAGGAATGACACTGGGCGGCATCCAGGGCATTTATAGGAGTTTCTTGTCAGCCCAACATGTCTTTGCCAGTTTCAAGCAAGACAATTTTGCCTGCTCTCAAAAAGGCTTCTTTGGGGTGTTTGTTTGTCGATGAGAACATTTTGGAGAAATTCTTTGCCTTGCGTCAAAGCGGCATCTTTCAAGGTGTGCAATCCTCGTATCACCATCGGTTTCAAAACGGGGGCAACCGAACGAAATGCAGATTTCAACAAGTCTCCTAAACCGTGTCCTCACTGTCGAGCGACTCCTCAGTACACAGGATACATGACATAAAAATGGTTAGAGAATTGTTTTCGAAAATGGAGTCTCACTGTAACTTTCCCTTTTGAGAATGGAATATTTTGTCCCAAATCTCCTTTTATAGCAACGTTGTCACTGTCGAAATACAACTTACTGACGGGCAAAATAGTAAGGATGTACAAATTCGCGGTGAACGTGATGGGTGTTTCCGCCTTCCTGGCATTGGTCATGGCAGAACCCACTTTGAAAGGAATGACTCACAGTAATGGTACGCAAGTGTGTCCCACCACGTTTTACCCCACCACATCTGAGTATACAAAGATCAAATTTAAACCGAAAATTTCATCAATAGGCGCCAAGCCACTTTATGGTACTCAAGGGTGACACTTTGTTTGGTTTTGTCAAAAGGCTTCGCCAAACAGTGTATTGAATTTGGAAGCAATCATGTCCACCAGATGTTGACCACTGAACTAATAGCCTGCAGGAATTTTCAACATATAGCTGTACCGTGTGGTATCGGGTGACACTTGTCGTTTCATAGAGGCATCTACAGCTTCATTTTCATTCAAGTATTGTTGCACTTGGTCGTTCAGAACTTCAACCTCAAAAGTGTTTTGATTTTCAGTGATGTTTTTGATTTGTGTAGGGTGAATCATTTCGACCAAAGCCACTTCCCAATGGGCTTCGAAATCCAATTGGATGGCCTGAGGTCATTTGGCAGTGAAAGAGCACAAAGTATTGTGGGGAAACACGTCCACAGAAGTGTCACTGGGTAAAGTTAAGCAAAATTGGTTATTCATAATTCAAGAGTTCTGCTGTCAGAGGGGTCACTGGAAATCAGAGGAGTGTCTAAAAGAGGATTGTTGTTGTGGTGGTAGTGACTGTTGGGAGGGTGACTGACGTTGGGCACAAGACTCCCGTTGTTAGAGTATTTTAGGTATGGATTGGGGAGAAGGTAACCGATGCAACTGCTCAGTGAAATGGTCCACAATTGTTTGTCTCCTTGTTGCAAACTCAAATTGGCAATAGCAGCACCGATGACACAATACACCACAAAGATTTGGCAGAAAAAGACGATTTGCATTTTAGGCACACGTTCTCCACACCACACCCACAAGGGTTGCTTTTGTAGATCTTGCAGAGAAGAACTCGGTGAAAGAGTGGTCACTGTGGTGGTAGAGGTTGTGTTGAAGGGCATGATGGTCACTTCTTTTTATAGTTGATGACTTGTGAAGCATCGATCCAAGAGTCAAAACTCGGCGGATATCCTTTGCAATGTACTTTGACTTCTTTGACACGACATTTTCCCACTTTACGGGTTCTTCAATCGACAATGCTTTTGATGTCGTATACTTCGTCTTCTTTTCTGGTCACGCGTTCTAACTTGGGCAAGTAGAACGTTCCTTTTACCACTTCCCCGTTCATATCTTCCAATTTATAGACAATAGGATGATGGCCATGCACACGTCCAGTAACACAAAACAATTTGGTGGTCCAGTTGGGTAAGTAACCTTTGTCGAAAGTGCATTTGGTTTAGCCAATGTGCACCCAATCTCCAGTCGTCAACACTCCACCTTTCTTGGGGACAGTCACAGTCGGCGACGTACCAAACAGACGCTCAACGATGGTCACTTTGTTGTCGGAAGTCACTTCTTGGGGAGCACAGCCGATGCTCTGATGGTAAGATTGGTTGTACACTTTGACCAGGTGTGGTAAGATGTTGATGTACTTAAGAGTGTGTTGATGTGTAAAATATTTCCACATGCATTCTTTCAAGGTGCAGTGAACACGTTCCATGACGCTGGCTTTGGTTTCAGGAGTCTCAGTGGTGAAAAAATGAATGTCTCATTTCTTTAATTCTTTTTGGAAAGCTTGGTTCAGAAATTCGGTACCTTTGTTGGTTTGCTATCGAAGATGGTGATGACCGCTTTGTTTCAACACCAGTTTTAGGGCTCACACTAACTCAGTACTCAATTTGAACGTCAATGGCCAACCCAGGCAAATTTGGAAAAAGCGTCGATGACACAAAACAAATATTTGTAGCCATGAATGTAGGTGGCCAAATGAGAGACATCAGCTAAATCGGCATGCAATTGATGATCGATGCCCTCCACACGGGTGCAATTTCTGGAAAATTTTCGTCGAATGGGTTTGTGTAAGGTGTATGTGGCTTGTTCTTGTAACCATCGTTGCACTTGAGGTAAACGGACACTTTTCAGTCTGGTTTTGGCAGCACGATACAATTTCTTAACTCTTTAGTATCCCGCAGGATGGGATGGATCGTAGTAAATGCTGGCTAACAAAGTCTTCATCAGGACTTTTTCTTAAAATAAGTCACCCACTCTTCACAGATGCTACTCTTTTCTTCACGTGGTATTTTCTTAGACTGTAATGCTTTACGTGTCCGATGAGCAGTAGGTGTTGAGGAGGATGTCTGAACAGGGGTAATCAATTCTTGTTTAACTTCTGTCTTCACCTTTTCTCTTCTGAGGAAGAAGGGGTTGCTATCATGTTTTTAATCCAACCAATTCTGGATGCTGGTGGTGTCAACTTGCTTACTTTTTCTGGTGGAGTTTGAAACTCTTCTTCTCCTTTTTCTGTCTTGGTCACTGGGGGTGGTGGTAGTGGTGGTGGTGATGGACTTTTCATCAGGGTCTTAAAATTTTTCGGAGTCAGTTGAGCTGTTTCATCTAAAGCTTTCTGGTGAAAGTTGAAGTCGCTGCAACACTTGACCATACTGTTGCGATTTTTCCATTTCTGACTAATCGCTGTGATTCATCAACAATTGCAATTCGTGTTGTAACTGGGACATCTTGGTCGAATGAGGATTGGGAGGTATATGCGAGGTCCGTTGTTCTTGCCAACAGTGGAATTCCATCCATTGTTTGTAAGGCACTAAAGTCCATTTTCGTCCTTCCATCAGATTCCAATGGTCACGTCTGATATCTTTTGACTCCAGAGGTCCCTTTTATCTTCTTGATCCTTTCTATTTTTGAGCCAATTGTGAAGCAGTAGCTCCCACAAGTCCTGTAATCAGTGGTGCCAATGTGGCTTTTAATATGAGTGCTAACAACAGGTGGACAAATCCTCTGCATTGTACCAACATCTTTTTCTTTCGACACATGGGTATTTTCTTTAGGACCATTTGACAAAGAACGTGTCGATGCTTGGATAAACATTCTTTCTGATGTTGAGACAAAGGTATCATTCCTTTCAAGACATTTTACAACATTCACACACTGTACTGATGACGTCTTTGGAGGCTGTTCGAATGATTTGTTTTCGCATGGGTGGAGGGGCCTTGGAGAAGACAAACATGTCCCAATGTTTCATTAAACGAGAAGGCAGTCCTTTCCTTTTTGGGTAGAAGAGGGATGGCATCTGGGGGGGGTGACATCTTTGTTAGTTCCAGGGCACACATAAAAAATACACTGACATCGATGACTTGGCACACACCCTTTTATCTAATTTTTTGGAGTAGGTTGAAGGGTTTGTAACCAGTCTTTTTGACAAACTCTTTAACTATCGCTTTGTCAAAAATGTGACAACTTTTTTCTATATCGCCAAACAATCCTCTCCTTTGGTTGCTCCTCTTTATCTTTGAACAACTGTGTCTTTTCTAGGGTAGACATTGATGCTTGGCTAAGCGTTTTTTCAGATGCTGGGTCAAACGACGAGACTTTCCTTTTCCTTTGTGGACAGGAGAATGATGATGGTGGTAGTGTGCACTTCTTTTAGGTGCCATCTTTTGGCATTCAGGAGCACAAAAGTTTGGCCCAAGTCTTTTTATACTGGAATGCATTGCCAGTGATGATCTCTACATCATATCAACTTGATGACAGGTATCATACATCGTGGATGGGTTCACAATGGACTAAATCAGGACAGTTCTTGCTGTGATAAATCCAGTAAACTCTGTAACATGCCCGTTCTCTCTTGGACTTTGATTTTGGGGGAGGGTACTTTGTTAGCAGCTGCTGCAGCAACTAAGGAGGTGGAGGGTGTCACCACTGGAGAAGTTCCTGGAGACATAGGTTTCCATTTTGTCATCAAATGGGGAAGAACGGATATCAAATTGGGTTTAGCTGGCATCACTAGCAACAGGGAAGTGGAAGAACCTGAGGCTACTGGAGATGCAGTCACCATTGCTGCAAATCATGGTTTGGGGATGTAAGGCTGCGCCCTGGCTTTAATACCTCTCTTGCAGGAAGAAGCTGTTTTTTAGGGTCTTTTCTTTTTCTGGGGCTGTGACCTGGTCTTGACACCACTGCTCTTTCTCTTCTGGGTACATTTGGGTTGTGGAGTGGCTTTTTCTTGGGGATGACTTTGGGGGCATTGGGATCCCATTTTAAGAGGGAGCGAATGAAGACACCTCCTAGAGAACCACTACCTCCAGGTTTCAAAATGATTTGCTTTTTGGTTTGAATGTCGATGAGGGGATCTGCCAGTAGCATCAAGGCTACTTTGTTTCAAAGAAGCGTTTGGTTTGATGTGGAATGTGAATGATGCCTTGCAGTAACTGATGTGCTGTCACCGTAAACCATCGTAAGACTACACTGAGACTGGCTTCTAAGACACAAGCACATATTTGTCAATTTTTTTCCCAAATGACGCCGTACAAGGCATGAATCAATGTGACGGAAAGATGAGACTGAAGGAATGTCATGTTGATGATGTGCAAGACAGACCAAAAGTGTCAGAGGTTTTTATAGATTTTTTTTTTTTAAGTCGACGGGGACGTGTACATGAGGCCTTCTGTCTTGGTACCAGTGGTGAAACATATGGGTACAAAATCGCAAATAATCAGGGGTAGTGGGTTTTAAATCCACGAGTAAATAGGCGTGAGGCGTTTGAGTGGCATCGTCATATGCTCGAGTCTGCAAAGGTGTTCCTAACTGTTTGGCTAACACCTGCACTTTATCTCTAGGACTTTTAAACAAGACCATGTAATGAGGATTGAGACTGATGGTGCAATGGGCTTTACTTTGTTGAAACAAATTTTGGATATGTACTGGTATGATGATGATGCCATTTGCATGTAAACCACAGTTTAATTTATTCATCTTCTCCTAACATGTCGTCGAAGATAACCAAATGAGTTTGACTGATCAGACATGATCCCATCGTCTTGACCAGGAATGCCTTCCACAAACACAACGGAACTGCTTTGACTTTCTCACAGGAGGCTGTACACCGATTGCCACTCTTTGTAACACCCCACGATATGCTAAGGTGGATGATCGATCAAATGTTTATGTTCAATCGAACATTTGACAAATTCGGTTCTGCCTGAACCGCTTGGTCCAGCAATTAACATGTTAAAGGGATGACGAAGATACAAGGCCTCCCAATTAGCACAATCTAAGTTTTCGTCGATGACTTTGAAAGTGGTGGAAGAGGGAGCAGAGAGAGCAGAGGTAACCATAGTGAAGGGAATGTCACTTTTGAAATGAAGACAGACAAGACAAGAGTTTTTATACTTTTTTTCAGGACACGTATATTTCAAAACAATTTTAAAATTGAACACGAAAGACAAAAATACATAAAAGCCAAATGGTTAAGTACATCGATAAAATACACATCAAAACGATCAAAGTGGAGTATAAACAAGTCACTGTACAACATTTTTGGTGATGATGGTGTTGTGTCCTGGGGACAGTCTGTAATGTTCTTAGAGGCTCTACACTTGGCACAGTCACACAGGGGTCCTCCCGGAATGGCCTTTCAGGGATGTCCATGTCAATGATGGTACTGTCCTGAATGGAGTGGTTTTCCTCAGTGTCGGGTTCTTCTGGCACTGTGGCTAACACAGGTTTAAAAGTGACTTTTTTCACTGAACATTTGAAATTATGATCACAATCTTGGCTAGTTTGCTGCTTCTTTTGTCCAAGCCTTGAAACCCAAACTTTTCCAGTCACGCACATCTGGCCAGTGAGAGTGTAAGTCACAAGCTACACACACACTGTCGTAAACATCTTCAGCGACTAGAAGTTGACAAATCTTTTCTTCCCGTAGAGGTCAAGAAGTATCAAGATGAAAGCGCAAGGCTTTTAAGAGAATGAGTCTCTCATGTACATTTAACTCCTTAACCCCTGAGCCAAATAACTAGGCATTCCCCTACAGCATACGTGCAGAGAAATCACCAAGAGCAGTGTTAGCCTTACCAGTGCCTGTATCCCTGAGACTTGCTGAGAGTACTTTACTTGCACATTTTTACAGAGGGAGCTACTAGCAATAAATGTTATTTTCTTATATGTTCCTTTAATTAAGCTAAAATTTGGCACAGCAGTTCTCAATAAAATTAAGTACATAATGGTATAAATTTCAAGCTACATGCAGAAATAAAACTGATGCATAAAGATAAAATAAATGATTTTCTTACCAATTTGTTTCTCTTGCCATGAATAATCCATAAAAATCCATTACAAAGTCACACTGAATAATTAACATTATCAACACATGAAATTCATTCCATTTTATGTACACAGAAATTCCACTTGCCATCTTTCTTGCAAACTTAACCTCATGTGAATACTCCATCACAGTCTGTCAAGTAAAAGTCTACTCACAGCGGCTGATTCTCATAATTTTCATCATTTTCTAATCCAAATATTTCCACTATTTTTGCCGCTATCGAATTCAAATTTTTTCCCTTTGTTCAGCAATGTTCACTTTATCTATGTAAACTAAAATTTTATTGGTTAAAGTGCCTGCATAATTAGGAAATGGCTTGAAATCAACCAATGGTTTGTGCCGATTTAACTCGTCATGTGGGATACAGGCCTAGACTAATACTGCCACTCAGACTCGGCACCCAGGAAACAAGCTTGGTAAACTGCGACATGTTATCGTGGCACTCAGGAGATGAGGAAGGTAAAGTACAATGAGTTATAGAGGTGGCAGGGATTAATGAGTTAAAGGCACCACCCTCATGTTTCTGGTAGTACATGTATCTCCCAGTACAGATCGTAAACAGCCCACAAGGAATTGGCTGGTAAACGAAATCCCATAAAGGAAGTCACTAAGACACATACCACACGTCGACCCAAAGTCATTGGATATACTTCTCGTAAAAAGTGTTGGTAATCCACAACAGTCTGAACACTGTCATTGATTTCCTTCCATAGTAATTGTTTTATCACTAATGATAAAGGTCGTGGCATGGTAGCAAGTTTTTATACCCTCTTTTGTTGAAGGTAATAAATGTACTTTTTGAACAGAAGCGGCTTTATTTCAGTACCGTACCAAAATTGTTTAGTCACTAGTTCACACACTACACACCACACAGAATTTTCCTCCACAGGCAAGATTTGTTCGTGTAAAAGATTTTGGTAACCCTTTAATTCTTCCTCTGGAATTCGGTGTACCATGGCCAATTTGTAAGTAGAATGAGTAGCATCCAAGGCTTTCTGAATCTCATGTGATTCATCAATGTCTGACCATTGGAACACTTTGAAATGAATCGGTCCTCTTATACCATTCAGGTACTACTGGTTCCAACATTGGTGACATAACAGATGCAACTGTTCTTTGCATTGTATTTTGACAAACTCTTGGTAAATGCATTCTCTCAACTCCACAGGCAAACCACAAATGTTCTAATGTAAAGTATCCATCAAGAGATTACTGAGGTCGTCCCACTAAAGGTAGGTAGTGACAGTGCGGAGACCATCGAGCATGTTCCAGGTAAGCAGAATCTTTCTGCTCCCACTTGTGAAGTGACAAACAGCAACTGAAGCACTTGACTTTTTCACCTTCTCCCACTGGTGAACTGACACATCACCTTCACCCAAGTAGATAAATCCGGCTCTGGCTAAGTCTTCGGGGGTAGGTCCTCCCAGATATTTAGGCCATTTTCCTTGGAAGGTTTGGAATCGACTTTTAAAGTCACAGTATTCAGACAAACGCACAGGGAACAAATATTCTCCTTTCACAGGCTCATTTCAATGAGGGCACGGCGAAACCTGCAGTAGTTTGCTCAGGCATGGATGACATCCGTAGGGTGGTAGCTGCATGGTTTTACATGGAGGATGACACTGACCATGAAAACCAGTAAGGAGTCCATGATAAGGAGTGGCATTGCTTTTGCATCCATCAGGTTTTACATGCACAGCATCACTTTCCATGGTAGGCATTGTAGTAGTAATAGTCATAGCAAAGTTCCCATGATGTGGTACTGAATCACTGAGGTCACAGCGTACGGCATCCCTGCCATCGCAAGGCACAGCATCGCACTCCACTTCAGAATCACCAAACTAGAATTGTGTTTGTTTGTTAGGATTCATCTTTCTCACTTGGCAATGGTAGTCACAATGAACTATCGGTCTTGGACGTTTTCCCTTTTTTATATGCTGACCAATATCAGCGTATCTGTAAGTAAAGTGAAGTGGTTGGGAAGATGCACTGGCTTCTGGTACATGATTTGATCCACTTTTTCCAAAGGCTGACTGATGATTTGGTGTGTGGCTAAACATACAATCTTGTGAGTTCAACACTTGACTGGTGCAATAATTGAGAGTCAATCCTTTCACTTCACACTTGGTGTGCACTTCTCCTTGGGGGTCCTGGTATTCACAGCCATAATTTTTGGGACTGCCACTAGCAAAACTTAGAATCTTGTCATCAGGGTGCTTGTCTGTTCAGACTCCTGAACGGTCTCCTTTAATGTCATTGTGTGCACGCATACGTGTGTGTATTTGTGTGTGAATGTGTGTACATGTGTATTTGTGAGGGTGCACGTACATGTATTTTTTTGTGTTTGCGTGCTCATTTATTTTTGTTTGTGTGTGAATGTGTGTATTTTTGTCTGTGTGCGTGCACGTACATGTGTGTATTTGTTTGTGTGGGTGCGCATACATGTGTATATTTGTGTTTGTGTGCATATGTATTTTTGTTTGTGTTTGTGTACATATGTGTGTCTTTTTTCCCTTAACAAACCCCTTGTCCCTACACCCCCTGTGGATTGTTTGGTATGTGATATGGGTAGTTGGTAAGAGAGGATGTTTTCCTTCACGTCCATGTTTGAGGTATATAAAGCATAGTGTTTGTCAATCACGCCGTTCAACATTGAATAAACGAAGATGGCCAGTAATATTGTAGACAAAATGAAGTTGCAACAGGTAGTAGATGACCTGGGGATGATAGAGGAACTGTTGGTGAAAGTGGAGTATGGGTGTTATAGTCCCCATAGAGTGAGGATGGAACTTAATAATTTGAAGAAGGCAAAAGACAGACTGAGATGGCTGATCAAATAGGGAAAAGAAGAAAAGAAGGAGAAAGAGGAAAAAGAAAAAAATGAGAAGATGGCATGCTAAGGTGATAAAAGAGGAGAATGAAAAGAGAAAAAAAGAGGAGATAGAGAAGGAAGAAGACGAGGATGAAAAGGATGCATAGAAAAAGAAGAATGTCATGGAGAAAATAAGATGTTGGTGGATAAGAAGAGAGGAGACAAAATAAAAGAAAGTTAAAAGGCCCTTTTTAGGACCACTCCACTGCATCAAAAATATATCTATTCTCTCTTGCCTAAAAATATTCTGAGTCAATTTTTTTGTGTGATAGATTTATATTCATAAATCTATCTTTGTGTCTTATGTGTATGTCTCTAACCACATCACTATGTCTCTATTTGTCCCTAGAGTAGCGCCTGTTCAGATCAGCCCCTTGCCACACTGTTCCGCCCTATTGAGGTCATACACTTGCAACACTGATGCCAGTGTTCAGTATCGTGACATCAATTCCCATGTTAAAGTCCCATTTGACCCCATAGTACAAACGACCAAATTTAACTTAGAAGTTGACGTGACCCTATAAATTTTGACTCCTTAGTGCAAACAACCAAATTTAACATTAGACCCTATGTGACCCTATATTGCCCCCACTCACTACTCCCCTCCCAAGACCTCATATAAGTGTCATGTATGTCAACATCACCTGTCTACAGTGGTTAAAGGTCACATTTAGGTTGAAACTGTATATATTCACTTCCTATTTAAGACAATGTCACAAATTAAAATATGTGATCTATCAAACAAATTATTTCATTGCTGTACTCAGTGTACTGGTTCATATAATTGCTTGTATCAAAGACATCTATATAAGTCTTTATTTTAGAATTTGGCTTTGGTGCTTTACGGTGTAGCAACATCAGTAGATTACTTAGTGCTGAGATCAATGGTGTAGAGTGCCTTTCCCAAAGCCACACCTCAGTAGCTGACCATCCCTGATTACATGAAGGATTCCAACACGCACCCTATACATCTCGAGTCCAGCACACTAACCATCGAGTTTCCATTGGCCACTTTAAGTTTTTCTGCGAGTGATGTCCTTCTGCATAGGGTCAGAGATCATTCGTTGTAAAAGCACTACATTCATTCATATTTAATCAAAGCATATAAAAATGCAAGAATCTTGCAGTATACAAACTTTAACATATTTAAAATCTGCATTATTTACACCTTACCCCCCCCCCAGCATCTGTAAACCCACCCTCATAAAAGCCTAAATGCATCAGTGATATAAAAAATGCACATAACATATTCATTTCATTCACCTGTTGATAATTTCTGATCTGGTCGATGTCAGAGGGTATCTTACACTGTCATCTTCTTCACATTTGTAACTAAACTATCTTTTTTTTACAAACACAATCACCCTATTTGCATGGGCTACTCTATTTTTCATACAACATGTCATATGTGATGTAGTTAGCCATCGTCGATAAGCTCAGAACAACTCCATATATTTCAGTAACTCTGGGAGTTAAAATCCTTTGAAGACATGACTGTAAGGGCAAATACTTTTTATTATATTTCATATTTTTCTTTAAACAAATATTTAAAAGTACACAATGCAAAAATACTGGATGCAGACGACAAAGTTTCTAAAGTTTCTACAGAAAATGGACTGTTCTTGGAACCGTAAAAGGTCACATTGTTTACATCGACATTTTCCGTGTGGTTTCAAATTGCAAACAGGATGGCAACGTTAGAGATGCACTGATGAAAATCATGTGAGAAATTATATACTGATGAATGAAATTGTGCACTTTCATCTCCTTTATTTTTCATCTTTAAAATCGCTAAAGGGGGAGGGAGACAAACTGGCGGGAGAGCACGTTATACGTAATTATATATAGTAGTCGTACACCCTCCAGTTTGTTTTATTCTTTATGCAGTGTTTTATCTACCCATGCGTCATAAGTCAAATACGCAGAATTTTCCGATTTGACACACAAAAGTTGTCGATGGTATGCAAATTGATGCACCCAAATGTTATGTTTTGCTTATTAACACAAAACAAAGGTTTGGTCTAAAAATCATCGCCGGTACATAAACTGACACACCCAATGTTATGTTTTTGCTGATTAACACAACAGTGTGGGGCCTGGAGCCAACCTTATGTGACCTGTAACTGTCACATCATTTGTAGCAACAGGATGCTAGAACCATAAATCATTACACACAAGAAAGAGGCGAAAAGTAAACACGTGATTTTACAGTGATTCTCACAATAAACTATTATTTTATGCACATCCTTGTCGTGCAAAGAAGCAACAATTTCCATTCGCTCAATTGTATGCCTTTCATTGTTCCAAGATACTATCAGCATTTGAATGAAAATGGTGTCCAAGGTAAAAGAGTTAAAATGGATCTGAAACAAATGAAATTATCATTTGGACCGCGATTTTACAACCAACCGTCAATAAAAGTATTGTTATCGAACCAGTGGAGCCTTCATTATCTAAAGATGAGGTAACGGTTACTTGTAAGATAAAACTAACTTTGTGCAGCAGTGGTTGAAAACATACAGCTGGTTACGTTTTCAAAAAGACATTAAGTCGAGTGAAGAATGTGACAGTGAAGACGCCTTTATGTTTTGCCATATATGTACAGAGGCTAAAATAAACCTCGATGACCAAATGTGCAAAAAAACAATAACTTTCAGAACAGTACACTGGGAAGGCATGCTGGGTTGCCTAAACACAAACTGCTGATTGAAGGTTCACAACACCAGGCAGATTTTAATGCAGTTTTACAAACAAGACATAGCAGCGAAAGTGCTACTTAAGTGTGTACATTGGCCAAGTGTTAAAGACATCCCTTTTTTAAAATACTAATCTCTTCTTAATTTAATACACAACTTCACGGCTAAAGAAATTGATGCTATTGGCATTTTGAAGAATTCCGCAGCTCAGTATGACTTGGCTACCACCTTTTCAGAGGTACTGGAGAGACTATCAAACGTTGAGGATAGTCTTATACGTGACCTGCAAAATTCGTCATTTGTGACAGCAATGGCAGATTTTAGTACTTTCAGTACTGACATAGCCAACAATAAACGCCTTGTCATATATACTCAGATTATTTCTGATGATATGAAACCATCAACAAGATTTTTAAGCAATATAGGATGTTCAGATGCTTCTCGCAAAGGAATTGCCTTACTGGCTTTAGTCACATTATATAACTTAAACTAATATTTTTGTTGTGTATTTAAGCAATATAATTATTTTTTAAAAACTACTGAAGACTGATCATCAGCTTGAATATGACTATGAAAGGTTTGGATTTTGACTCACTGTTTTTTGCCAAGATGAGTCAAATGACTTACGTGAAGCCATTTGTAGATAAAACACTGTTTATGACCAAAATTTAAAAAAAAAAATTATTATCTTTTTTGACAAAGCATCTATTATCACACATTAATTTGACATATTACAAATATAATTATAATCCTCTAATCACATGTTTGATACATGTTACGTATGTCATCGTGGTCAAATGGCATGCTGTAAAATATGTTTGGGTCAAATCCAACTTTTGAAAAAAAATCTGATTTAAGACAAGCAAAAATAACTTTTTTAGTTCTTTAGCAGCAAAAGCAAATGTGTGAAATAAACATAATTCTTAGTAATCATCCTGAGATTTTCAGAAAAGTTAATTTTAAGTTTTCCTAATTTCTTAAGTCCACTAAATTTTAAATTTTATCATTTGTTCAGTAGGTATGTTTTATATTTACTAGGCGTCTATGATAAATATCTTACCCGAGTATTGACATTCTCCAAGTTACCTGCATATTACATCAATGGTGTAGCTAGTAAATTGCTGGCTGCAGTGTGAACACTATGATTATCGACAAGCTCTCTAATGGCAGTACAATGTCTGTCACATGGTGTCGGCTACTGTGTAAGATTAATTACCTCATTTTAGTTACAGTCTTTTCATTACAACATTTACAACAATTTACACAGCAAACTCGTGTACAGTACCATTTAATTTTCGGGATTGGGTGGTCTTTTCAGCTGAGATTTTATTTTCAGGATATTTTGATTTTACTTCTTCAAATAATATAATGAACATAACATTATTCTGCTATAAATCCGTACAAGTTTTTCCACCTTCCATCTACCAACAGACGGAAATTAAAAACAGAAAAGTGCCATACTCCTGCCCAAAAACATTCATCTCTTGCTCCCTAATATAACTGCGGTATGCCAGCCGTTATACAAAATGTTTCGTGTTACCCAGCTCTGATTATAATGTATTGAGTATACGTTACTATTCTTTTTTCGTATTAGTCAAATTGCTGTCAAGTTAAATACCATTCTAACATGAATTAAGCATATTTCAAAAATGGATGTCATATATGCAAAAACAAAAAAAGAATAAAAAAAATCTACATAATGATATAGTACATATTCTTCATTATTTTCATTTACCAAATCTGTGCACTGGGGCTTCTCCCCAAGTATTCGAACTCGTTGGATCAACGATCTGGCGACCAAACAACTGCAAAGAAGCCGACGATATGTAAAAAGTTGTTCTCTACATTTTTTATTTTTATTATTATTACTTTTTTTCTTGTTGTGGCCACGGCAAATGTCAGAAAATAATCTTTCTTTTTTTTTAAAAAAAAGTGTGTTGTGGCCACGGCAAAATTTCAGAAAATAATCTGTTTTTAAAAAACAAAAGTGGCAACTAACAACACGTTTGTCTACCGACAACACAGCCTACAGTAAATTCCAGTATTGTAATAACAATGTTTATATTATTATTATTATTATTATTATTATTATTCGCGCTTACCAATGAACACCCCCCACACACACACACCAAGGTGCCTCTTACATTACAAGATATGAACCCACCATCTGATGCTTCCATTTGAAAGAGATAGGATGAAGTAACCAACAAACTTACCTAACATCTCTTTCCGTCTTGTTGCATGTGGTTCTTCCGTGTACACCCATTCATAATCACTCCTTGAAACGTGTGCACCCATGGTACAAATTATGGATCACTTATGCTTTAAATCTTACAAGGCGCTATATCCTTTATGAAAGCCAAACACAACCACCGGCAATGCTCTTTCTTTCCTACTCAGCTGACAATGACTATTCCGGCGTGAACGTTGCGGAAATCGTTCGATCTGACGTCATGCAAAATTGCGAAATGAATATTCATGAGTACGAAGAAGAAGGAAAAAAAAAAAAAAAAAAAAACCAAAGCCTTGACAGTGGTCATGTGACTCGTATAATACCCCCAGCAATGTTTTCCGCCATTCACGCAGGATTCAATATGGCGTCAGTCATAGGTTCTGAAGTGGAGATTCAGGAGGTAGAGGTGGAATCGGTTCCGGTGGATTTGCCGATAGAAACTGTTGAAACATCAGATGACACTGTTGAGGTACAACCAATGATTGCTCTACAACCATTACCAGAGCCTGCACAGGAAGAAATTGTGCTTCAGACTCGTGAGGAAGTTGTGGGGGACCCTAACATCGTGTATGACACTATCCCCGTTCCAGCCCCCGAAATAGAAATTTCTACTGAAGATATTATACCTTCACGGAAAGGAAAAGGCGGAAAAAAGAAAGGAAATAAATCCAACAGAATTTTGTCACCCTCAGGATTAGTACCAGAACTGAGTTTAGATACTCCCACATCGACCAAGAAATGGGAGCAAAAGCAAGTTCAGATTAAAACTTTAGAAGGAGAATTTTCCGTCACAATGTGGGCTACAGGTATAATCTTATTCCTACAAATTATTCGTATTAATTTGTTTCGACCTTAAAAAATTGTATCGTGTATGTATTAAGGCTAATTTCTTATCAACAGAGCTGTAAATGAGCGTCATTTTGGAATTTTCAATAAAGTTGTTCTAAGAAGGTCACGATCGACTTGTGACGTCAGACACAGGTGGTGCCCTTTCGCTATCCAAGTTTTCTATCGTCCGCACAAACTTTCTTCCACCGGTCATGTCATTTAGGTCAAAATTATAGTGTTTTATTCGTTTGTTTTGGTTTTGCTGTCGGCCATCATGAAATTCATGGGCGCCGCCATGTTATATGAAGATGGCGGCTAGTTTGTACAAATGGCGGACGGTAGCCATTTGCACAGATACGACTGAAAATGTTCAACCTTGAAGCAGTGAGTTTGGAATTTTGAAGTACAAGAATGCGTCATAATGTTTCCTTGAATTACATTCCTTCGTCTTGCATAGTTAATTTTTATTTTAACGGAATAAATACGCAGTACAAGGCAATTCTCTTGTTTGTATTGAATATGTTGAAAATCCAATATGGCGGGCGGGTTTGGTATTCGTTCTCCGGTCGCCCCAGTGACGTAACATGTGAGTAGGCAGGCTAACTCAGTTCAGTGTACATGTACAGTGCAATTCAAGGTCATGAACTCACACACCCCAAAAGAAAAGACGAAATAATTGAACTTAATCGACTTTATCTGTCTTATAAATCTGTTGACTCCTGGCCAGAAAAATAGGCCTGTTGTTCATCCGTCAGTACGTATGACTTTTTTAGTTTTGTTTATTTTTTATTTCATTTTCTAATCAGTATCTATAATTTCACACCTATTACCTTAACCAAACTTAGTGAATGGCTTGCATTTTGAGTAGGGAAAAAAAAAAGGTGATGTTTAAATGTAAAAAGGTCAAGGTCAGATTGAAAGAAAGAAGAAAAATGGTTTCCACAAAATAAATAAATAAAGTCTGAGCTCTTTAATAGTGTGTCAGGTGCATTCTACACTTTCATATGCTAGCCTTAGATCTCCATTATCCATCGACTGCAAGTGCAACCCTCTGCACCCTCATTTTTTTAACTGGACCCAGCTGTTGCATATTATCACCAATGGGTTACAAGAAAATGAAGAGCTATGAAATTAATGTGTTTCTGTGGTTTTATGCTAAATAGAAATCAGGTAGGTCAATATATAATTTTCAGACCCATTTACCATGGTTCAATGAACTGATTTTCAGACAAGACTTTGTAGTACTACTCAACAACAGCAGTGGTAGATGATACAGGAGTTTTAGTTGAAACTGGTTGCTTATTTGTAAATGAGTTGCTGTCTAAAGTCCATGAATTCTGAGAGAATTAGTCTTAAAGTTTTATCATTTATAGCCATATTCTGTTGGAGAAGAGATATCCAATGAAGCTTATAGTAGTATTAGCACACCCTTCCATTTGTTTATTCATTAAGGATATATTAAAAAAAAATGATCAAAATTTGGTCATTTCATTCACTGATTTATAATTTCTAAACCAAATTCTCAACAATTGAACCCTTAAATTGTCAGAATATTGCCATTTCAATGCAAATGCAAGCTCCCATTGTAACAAGCAGACTGCTCGCTGTTCATTTCTGGTTTCTAGAATAGTCTGTTTCATTAAAACTGTTGTCTTCCTCTAATATTTGCAATGTCTAGTTTTAATATTTCTAAAACAAACTGATCAAAAAATAGCAGAAAATCTTGTATATATGTGTTCAAGGAGATGTAAATCCAAAATGTATGGAATTGTTGAGATTTTCAAAGACAGTGGACTACATCTCATCTGTTGCTTGAAAACATAGACTGGCCCAAGCAAATATGGCGACCATATTGCTAAAGAAGCACCTGTTGGACTCGAAGTGTTAGTGTTTGGGACCCCTGTCAGCAATCAGGTTAGAAGTTATAAATCAGTGAATGAAGTGACTTAAGTTTTGTGCATTTTTTATATTCTTGATGCCTTCTGTTTTTAAAATCAGTAGAGGCATTCAGACAAATGGGTTGGTGTAACAATACTGTGGTATGTTATGTTAATTGATATCATTCAAGGGGTGCATCAACGTTTTGAAAATTAAGTCCATTGTCAAGTAAATTATAAAGTTATCTGATAAAGGTCCCACTTGTCCATAGTTTTATAGCTAAAATAATAGTGGAAGATGTGATTGTTAATATGCTTACTTTTATTATGCTGCACCATTTAAATGCATGCAGTATGGATGTGACATGTAAAATGTACTGGATATTTCAACTTTTGTTATTTTTGTACTTTCTTGACCAGGGTCTACAAATCTAACAAGAACATATTCTTGACCTGTAACTGATGGATCATTACAAACATATGAAAGGATAGATATGAATTTAGCTTTAATATTTTATCCCTGACATTTTTCATTATGACATCAGATATACTATTGATGAAATGTATGCATGCAGTTCTGTTGATATGATCAGTTCCAAGATTAACTCCCTTTTTCTATTTGAACCTCAGAAATTTATGGTCTGAAAGAAAGTTTTTATCTGCCTTGATATAGCATATGGTGTGTTAAATAGTTTCTTGTAACAGTCGGTTTAGCCAATATTGTATATATTGATCACCATCAAAATCACCCACAACATTTTTTATCTCAGATTTGGTCTTTCATTATCAAATTTTAACAGACATGTATTGTGCTTTGCATCATTTTGGTCTGTTTTAGATGTCTTTCCTTGTGATAACCAGTCCTGCAAACAGTCCACTGGTTTTGTCTCAGTCAAAGGTTATCTCTTACATATAGTACAGTATGCTGTTTTTTGTTCTTCATTGACCTCGAGCCAAGAAACTCTTGCAGCCAAGAATCTTTGCATTCCCATTTTCTTTTATTATCATATTTCCTGTCATAGACAAGTTTAGTTTTAGCACATTTTGTTGACTTTTCATTCAGCTTTTCACCATTTGACATTATAAGGAAACAATCCATCCACATGCATTCCTGGTAAAATTCATCATAGTAGCACATAATAGTTTTAAGGGGCCCAGCAATTTGTTCAAAATACCTTGGGAAAGCCTTATTTCAAGACAAAGAAATTTGTTCTCATGACTCCATCAAATGATATCACCAAAACC
>JAECUM010050140.1:0-19341 GCA_016617855.1 Megalonaias nervosa | reverse complement strand
AAGAAATGACAATTCCACGTATTGCAGCTACCAATGTAATGGCAAGTACGATGGGAATAACACTGATAGCTTTTTTTTATTGGCAAGGTTAACACAAAAACCAGTACACTATCAGTAGATCTTATCAGAAACGTTTATGTTTCATTTCCCAAATACATATAAAGGTGCGACCACACGTCCCCAGTGCCCTTCCATCCGCACCTCCGACGTCCATTATATCTGCTCCTCTACAATGGATAGCGACTTAAAACTACTTCTGTCTATTCATTCAGTATATTTCACTATTTACTGAGGTCAGGAAAAATGAATGTGGTTTGGTCTCTGAATATTTTAAAGATGATCAAAATTTTATCGCCTGTCTCAAGTCATGCTATGGAGAAAAACCCATTATCCACCCCCACTCCACAACAGTAAAAAGAACAATAATGCCTTTTTCTTAAACAAAAGATAAAAGTGCCCCTTTTCTTCTCTCCTCTGTAAGAAATTCCTAATTCGAGGAGACCGCTCCGGTGGCCTAATGGTTAGAGCGTCCGCCTCGGATGTGAGAGGTCGCGGGTTCGAACCCCTGCCGAGTCCTATCAAAGACTTTTTAAAATGGCACAATCAGCTGCCTCGTTAGGCGCTCAGCATTAAGAGGTTAGTGTTAGGACTGGTCGGCCTGGTGTCAGGATAATGTGACTGGGTGGGACATGATGCTACATGTCTGCGGCATGATGCCCTCGTGCTAGACATCACTATAAACTGCCACACTGCAGACAACGTAGCGATATGACTGAAAAATTGTTAAAGCTACGTTAAAAATCCAAGTCACACACACCTAACTCGAGGACTCTGCACTGCATATACTTCCTGTTAGACCCCATGTATTATGAGATTGCAGGTTGTACCGCCCCTTAAGAGTCGCCTCAGAGATCACACTGCACGGTCAGACAGTGAGCAGCGCTTAAAGAACTTGGAAGCATATCGCCCATTTCAGGTAGAGAAGGTTGTATACAAACATGCTTTCATAAACATGTAAGGAGTGAATACAAAGTTCAACTAATTGTACGCCGCTTCTTTTCGCTTTGTCTTTGATAGTAAATAGCCCAAGAAAAAAGCCTGCTCAGCAACTCGATTTATTAATTGTTACAACTAGTTTGGCTGTCGCTGCCATAAATATTAACAACTAATTTCATGCCTAAATACATATCAAGAACTGGCTGAAATAAAACCATAGTCAACAATGTTTTGTGCAAACAAACAGCAGTTATTGCATCATGCAGAATATTTATTTGTAATCTGAGATGGCTAACCCTTGTGTAGGGGACGTAACTTTGGTATTTCAAAGTGTAATGGATAAACAACTCTGACCACCTGTCAGTCAAACCTAAACACATTGTATCTAACAATATATTATTTATCATATCGAACACTAGCCAGGCGTAATCGGTGGGTAATTATGGCTAGACTGGATGGTCTACGCTTGTCGGAGAATCGCCGACACCTTCAATCAAAACTGTAGGTACAATAATGACCTTGACAGTTATTTAAATTGCTATGCAAAAAAGTGGGCTGAACTAGATATTCTTTGACGATCTACCAGTCCGTACAAGCCCTAAGGTTGTCTGCAGTAGTAAGGTACAATATAACAGTAACTAAATGTACAAGATATATGTAGACAGGCTTGTGATGAAAGGCTTCGCAGCTCTTTTGTTGTGCAAACATTAATGCATATTGACACCAGACAGGTCAATAAAGTTATATAACGAAATATTCATAATTATCAATCATAACAGATAAATTCCATGTTATTCAGCTAACAGAGATCATGTTTTATTAAAAAAAAAAAGCTTGCTACAAAGTAAACTGAATTCAAAATCTCTCTGCATCTTGTGTTTGTTTTAATGTATGCCATGAAAGACAGGAACAAATGAAAAGAATATGGCTCCAAGCGTTTTGAAAGTTGAAACTCTGCATTGACCTTTGCTATAGATATTTAAGCATTTTTGTATGAACTATACCTCACATGACATAATGGGTATGCTCAGGATAATTCAGAAGAAAAACAAATGGAAGTATAACGGGTATCCATTATTATTATTATTATAATTATTATTGAGTTTATGACATGCTTGAGATGAGAACGCTGACTTATAATTGAGGCACATTATCACGGATGGACCTCTGCAGCCTTGTTATATTTATACCCATACTGAAAAATACGTTTGTCATAAAAATATCATTTATAGCATGTGATTCAATCAGATCGAATTTATGCTGCTGTTAATCTGATTTTCGGTGTCGTTTATTTTCATGTTCAACAGCTCAATCGTACCGTCTTTTACGTGCAGTTCTTCTATGTAGATGATTGCAAGATAGCGAGAGACCGCTCCAGTGGCCTAAGTAGTTAGAGCGCCAGCCTCGGATGCGAGAGGTCGCTGGTTTGAACCCCGGTCGAGTCATAATAAAGACTTTTAAAAATAGTACAAGCAGATGCCTCGTCAGGCGCTCAGCATTAAGAGGCTGGTGTTAGGACTGGTCGGCCTGGTGTCAGGATAATATGACTGGGTGGGACATGATGACACATGTCTGCGGCATGATTCCCCAGTGCTAGACATCACTATAAACTGCCATACTGCAGACATAGTGATATGACTGAAAATTGCTAAAGCTACGTTAAAAATCCAAATTACACACACACACACACACACACACACACACACACACACACACACACACACACACACGTTAGCGAGCTGTGACGTCTTTGTTTAGTGCTCGCAAATAAAAATGGGAAATCAAGTTAGTGAGACAGTGATGGAGCTAAATTTCTAATTGGGACATAAAAGTCAAAGTGAAACAAGAAAAGAACATTTATCCATTGACAAATAATGCTGTCAAAAACAGAGGATATAGTTTGAAACGGTTTTTCTATTGTATTGGATACTTTTCTAATAGGGAATATGCATACAGAAATTGTGTGAACTTTGGTTCTTCATGTTTTATTGACTTATTGATTAAATTGGATTATATCAAAACATTTCTGGTTAATCATTTATTTTGAAAATCCATTTATTTGTATATTTATTTCTAAATGTTTTCTTTGTTTTAATGTTAGTTTCATCTCAAGCTTACATGTATGTAGATGAAACAGTTGATTGACTTCCATCACAAAAATTCCAAGGCGAATTTTTCTATATTCATTTTAACATTCTGGCATCATAAACAATTTGATTCAACATTAGTTTTACCATGAGAAATAATAGCAGTGGAAAACTGTATTTGAATAACCGTTAAGAGGCCCGATAAGTGATTAAGGCGTCATGATCGCAAAGACTTCGTTTCGAAATCTAAATTTGATTAACTGTAGAAAAGTTGTAAAACAACGACAATCTGGTTCAATTCAAATGATAACAGTAACAACAGATATAAAAAATAATTTTAGCAGATAATACGATAATTAACCCATGTAGAAAATGAACCTATATCTCAATTTGTAATGCAACTTTACAAGACAAAATATGTGAAGTGAACTATCCCACTGATATTAAAAGTTTCTTTTAAATACTACAATACAAAAATGCAATTTTTAAGTTAGAAATAATTGATCGTCATTTGTTTCAGAACAGGAAGGTATTTTATATATATAGTTGGAAAGTTTCATAGAACATAGATTTTTTTAAAATCAAATATCGCACAAGAAATTGCAAAACGTATTTCATTAAAATACTCATTAATACTTGAAACTGGACACTGACTATGTTTCAGCATCGAATAACATTTGATTGGTTGAATATTCCAGGGAGAATGAAAGGTTAAACAATTCACAGTATTCTGTATGTAAGTGTGGCATGAGAAGACACAAATCAACATTATTGTGAACATTCCGCACTTACATTGCTGTTTAATTTCCTTTTTCTTAAAAGCAGGGGAAGCCCTAGTGGTATCAAAAGAAACTTTCATTCTGGCCTTTGGTGTGTGGGTATATTTAAATTAAAAGAGTATTTAGCATGGTTGGTAGCTCTCACATTTAGTATTTTGGAAAGGAAAAATGCCTTACTTATGTATCCCACTGTAAATAGACAAAACTCTATTTACAGGTTTTACAGAATACTGCATTTCTTGTATAATGACATGCTTAGTATGAAATGACAACTTTTGTCAGACAAGAGGGAGACAAACACAGTGTAAAAGAGAAAACTGTTTCTATGTCTTGAACACCATTTGCTTGCTTTTTCCATGGATTGTTAAGTACTAATATTGCGAATTTTGAAACAATGGAAGTTCAAATATTTTTGTCATAATTTTCTCATTCTTTGAATACAGGCCCTGTAAATTAAAATGTTCCTTCACAAAAAGTCTACGTGAAGCAACATTTATGTGGTTATCTCTCCATATTACAATTTTGTGTCTCTAGCTCATTTGCCCCAAACTAACCAAAAAAGCAGTTTAAAAAATTGCTATAATTATAATATATAAAAAAAATCTAGAAAATCTATTTTTGGTTCAAATTAAAACAAACATAGCATTTTATAAACAGCTAAATAGTCTTTATGAATGTGCCAAATGTGGTTTTGATATCTCAACAAATAAAAAAATGCTGGGTATGGTACCACTTTTTGGCACAAAAATAATTAATTCTTAAACAGTATTAAGTCGACGTTGTTTGAAAAAAAAAATAATAAAAAATACAATTTCGGCATATTTTCATAAATTAAACTTTTATATGCTTCTTTCTACTAGCATTACATGTGTGAAAAATTTGATTGAGTTATCTTTAAAATAAAAAAAAAGATTGGTTCATGCTACCAAAACACCAAATGTCTTAGGCGGCCGCTATCTTTGAAATATCAACTTCCGGTTTACATACACACGACCCCTCAACTGAAATAAAAGTAAGTTCAAATACTTTACGGTAATTACACAAAAAATCTTTGAAGGTATATATTGTTCATTGATTGTGCTTCAAAGCTATGATAAAATTAAATCAGTGCAGAAGCTATTATTATAGGAATCTAGTTTATGAAATTTTCAAAACAATCAGAATCCTCAATTCCAGCACGTTTTTTGGAACTTAATGTGACTGCACTACGAGTTTAATGTATCAAGAGTTTATATTGGATGTTAATTTTAAACAGCCAATGAAATTAAACGTAAGAAACGGCGTAATAGAACACCGCCTCGAGGCCAGTCAACGTGGACATGAAAGTGAGGCTGAGTTTTTTAGTGCGGTAGGAGTTGTGTCCCTTGTTGGTTCATGCTCTCTCTCTCTCTCTCTCTCTCTCTCTCTCTCTCTCTCTCTCTCTCTCTCTCTCTCTCTCTCTCTCAATGAAAGGTTAAATAGAATGTTATGCCTCATTACCTCTGGTGCAAATGAAAATCAAAGTTAGTATAAATTTACTGTCATCTATCCTCCTGGAAGTTTTCAAAATATTATCATGCTCAAACACAGTTACACATTCTGACATCCGATTGGTCAATGCTTGAATATTAGGCACTGACTTTAATTTTGTGTCAGGTCGGGATTCGATATTAGCAGTATGGTCTGCACGCAAGAGGCTAAACTACTTCCTGTCAGACTAGTAGTTTTCATAATTTGAATAATCGAATGGCAAGCAAAGTTTCAACTGTCACCAAACAGCGTTTATTTACGCCATCATACGAAATTTTCTAAATGATCGGACGATGTCTAAGTTCTTTCTGAGTTTATCGCGTAAATCCCCTAGATTAAATTTCTCCTCTAGATGATTAGAATAAATGAAGATTTTACAAATCGTATTTTTAAAGGTAGCTGTACAAATCTTTACATGTTTTGTTTGCCTGTTACGAAAACCCGCTCCATGTCTATACGGCGATACTAAGAGATCTTCTCACTCTGCTTTCGCTTTAGCACAACGAGTATGGCCTTAAATCGTCCATTTGTGTAGTTAAGATATGTAATGAACAGTGCGAATAAGGTAATTCTCTTTTCTCTTTTGAAGTTAGTTTGGGTTGGGGGGGGGGTTGGGGGGTTTGGGGTGGGATGACGAGGCGCTAAAACATTTACTGAGTCAACATATTTTGCAGATAATTTCTGGAGGACCATTGTTTTTTCTTGTGAACTTAAAGTGGATATTTGCAAATTATCTTGATGATTTCTAAAGTAACATTTTAACTTCTGAATCATGAATGATTCTGATATTTATAAAATAAAAGTGTTATTAATCTAGATTGTTTTCTGGGAAGGACTAGTGAAGATTCAGCAGGACTGGCAAATTTCGCAGTCTACTAATCCTTCTGGCTACAAGGAAATTTTGTTAAATTTCATGCCTCAGAGGCATGGTGATATTTTCCTTTCCAACACATTTTTATTTATAATTTACTTCAAAACAATACTTTTTTTATTGAACTATAATGATATGCCCTTTCTTGAAACATTATAATTCCATATTTTTATTTTATGACTAGATTTCTTTACTTAGTACGAATATCAGTTTTTTTTAGCAAGATATGGAAGCTGGATTATTTGTTCGGCAAATAATTAGCGTTGAGAGAGAGAGAGAGAGAGAGAGAGAGAGAGAGAGAGAGAGAGAGAGAGAGAGAGAGAGAGAGAGAGAGAGAGAGACTACCTGCTTCTAAAGAATTTTTAACTGTATAATCCAATGCTCTCAAAAATGCAATCTGTCTTTCAGGAATGAATTTACAATCCACCTTTCCTCCAAAACTGCTTAGTTCACCTGTAACGGCTCAGTGCAGGCTATTAATATCGTTGGTGGAAACTCCATTGGTAAGTACGCGACACAGTTACGACTGATTTATGCGGAGTGCAAATTCCAGTTTCGGTACATGAAATTTTGACAGCGTATGCAGCTCAATGAATGCTAATTAAATGCAAACCTGTATCGAAATAAAGACAATCATTTCACTGGACAAGAAGAGACAAGTTGAACACAGACCTTGAAATTAATGCAGCTGTACGTAACTCACGCTGTGATGTCATTTCTGGAGAAACTGTTTTTCTATTTATATCACCTAACGGAAATATACGTAAGGGACATAACTCGTTAGGTTGTATGTCTTATATATATAACAAGGTTAAAGTTCCTCAAGGTTCCCTTCCATATTTTTCATACAATTGCATTTTATTAGGGACCGACCTTGAAGATGTATGCTCTTGCTCTGATTTGCAGACAAAAGAATTTATTCATGTTAGCTTGAGAAATTATCCTGAGATAAAAGAAAAACAAAAAAACAACACATGTCCTGGTTTACACGAAAATGCTAAGCCAACACCGCCAGGAGCTTAAATGGTCGACGCCAGAAGATTAAATGGCTTATTCTTTACAGAGCTAGAATCTAGCTCCTATAGTAAACAGAAATTCATATAATAAAGAGACATCGTTTTCTAAATTACAAATAATAATAATAATAATAATAATAATAATAATAATAATAATAATAAATGTTCCCAATTTCATTGAGACAGCCTGGAGAAGTTAGGTATGGGAATGATTTTTCTTTTACGTCTTCTTCTTTTTCTTCTTCTTCTTCTTCTTCTGCTTCTTCTTCTTCTTCTTCTTCTTCTTATTATTATTATTATTATTATTATTATTTCATCATCATCATATCATCGTCGTCGTCGTCGTCATCGTTACAAGTCAACGGTCATACAAGGTAATGTTATGTAATATACTGCGCTACAGTTGGCGCTGATTATCTGCCTGTTTACTTTTTATCTTTACTTTTTAAATTAAAATCCACAAGGTCAATAAGTGATCCAAAGCATTCATATTCATGGAAAAGAGCTGTAAAAAATAATTGTGTAGTTTTTTTTTATTATTATACAACGTGACATAATTCATGATTTACAAAAAACCACACATATTTCAATTTATTTTTTTTCTTATCATACCTTTTTTTTTATGTCAAGTCTGTATGCATATGCATGACTCATCACCAGCGCTTTCCAAATTCCACGTTGATATCCATCTCAATCCCATAGTCTCAACATTAAAAGAAAACACTAAGTTTGGAGGCCAAGCACATACTATCATCTCTTCATCATGTCTCGAAAAATACACGGTTCAGAGGAACAAAAGTTCCTAAGATATCTTAATGTTAGTCTCCTTAATATTCCATAAGTGCTTTCCGTTTTGTTTCTATAAACTGTTCTGTTGCTTTATGTTGGCATCTTTATTTCCTTTTCTGATTTTCAACCCTTCCAGTTGTACCTCCTGTCAAAACGTGATCAGTACAGACACAAGTGAAAGCAAATTAGAAACAATTTTACACGTTATTTGATGTAGATTCTATCCCTTCAATACTTCAAAATGGCCTTCAATATGTGTATGTATTTATTTTGCATTTTCCACGGCATGCTTGAGAGTCCTTGTAAATCAAAACGTGCTAAAGTGTGGCCCAAAACTTAGTATTGTTTTCTTGTGGGCATCATATGTATTGCAATATCCTCCTGTCAATCCGTCCTGTTTTCTTTATCTGTTTGACCGTCTGGCCTTCACTCGATTGGGTGGTAATACATTAAACTTGGTACACTACATCATGTAGTTAAGAGTGACGCGATGGGAAATAGTTCTGTTTCTACACCACGAGCTTTAAGAAGGAGCGAAATTATAAATAATAAAAAAATATAATTAAGGCAATGTTTTTAAAATCTTATATCAGCAATCTTGAATTGAACGAATAAAAGAATAACACATCGTATATCTATCAAGAAATAAAACACCATTTCGGCTCACAAAGAAGAAGGTGGGGACGCTACTTTTCAGTCTACATGATATAAACTTTCAGAACGTATATCTGACATAAATATCGTTGATTTTCCTCTCTATTCTTGTAAAGAAATATAAATTTTATGGAATAAACTTTACTACATCACCAGAGTGATGCTGAAATAGGCAAAACACCCTATATCGTATTCTTACTCAGCTTGATCTACATACTATCTTAACAAATAGTAATTATTTAATGTGCAAGTCCTCAACTAATAAATATAAATAGTTTATTTACATTTAGGTCTGTGTATATTGGTAAAATCTGATCAGCTACCAATTTGTCAGATGTAGAGTTTACTATGGAGCTTCAACTAAGCTGGTTTATCCTGTACTCTAGAAACGTCATTTTGTATTTTATATCACATTCAGGTAATATTGTTTTCAATACAATTGTCACCTGTATGGCCTGCATCAACAAATCGTTTACTAGCGTTATTCCTAATGTTGAGACCGCTCCGGTGGCCTAAGTGTCTAGAGGGTCAGTCTCGGATACGGGATATCGCGGGTTTGAACCCCGGCCGAGTCATACCAGTAGTATTCATAGATGAGGGTTTTATTCCAAAGAGGGTTTAAGGCCAGAAACCCTCACCCTCCTCAAAAATAAATATATTATGACATTTTTGCATCACCTCAGAGACCCCCTCTCCCTCAAAAAACCACCCTCCAACAAATTTTTATCTCAAAAAATGATGAAATTTTGAAACCCAATGGGGATTCTAGACCAATAGATTTTTTTCATATTAAACAAATGAAATATTATATATAATGTATCATTATAATTCAATCCGACATGTTGGATTTGATCTGACAAACAAATTTTGTAAGAGATTTAATTCAATCAAATGAGCCTCATGCTATACTGGTATAAAACCTAAAATAATAAGCGATTGTGTTAAAAAAGTTGGTTACATATATCACCAAAATATGAATCAGTATGGTTATTCGCGATTGAAAATGACGAACGAATAAGAGGTTGTGCAGATGATGTGATGACATTTATTGACAATATAATTGATATTTTATTTGATAACGATATTTCTAAACTAAAAGACAAAATTAAACATCTACTACTGTCGTAACCCATATTTTATGATAATCTTTTTCATATCTGCTGACTCTCATTGGCAGAATATCTGTTAACATGCTATCAATAATACGGAACTCGCGTATTAAATCGTCCATATCATATTTTATACCACGCAAATAAGATCGTATCTGATCAAGTAATTTTTTATAGGTGATAATTGCTGTTTTACAAGCATTTTTTTTAGTTGCAAGACGAGGTTCAATTTTTTTACACGCTGTTGCAAGAGAAACAACAACTCCGGATATTGTTAACAAAAACGGATTGAATGATGCTCCACTGGAAATTATACCAGAGCTAGTCATTAGCAGTGGTAAATATGATATCAGTCGAAGTATTCTGTTATAGTATTTGTAACATTTTTTCACGCACCAAAGTTTTTTTATAATAATGTCTGTAATATTGTATTAGAGCGTCCACATCTTGTTTTGGAATTTTATCTGAAATAGGATTAAAATCAATATGTTTTTTCATTATACAATTTTTTTTACACAAAAGCAAAAGTTCTGGCACCAGCAATTGAATCAAGAAACTCGCGGAATTTATCATTATTAGGATCAGCTATAAAAATTCTGTATTTGTCATAAACATCTGACGAAGTATCCTTATATCGTTCATCTGTTAGTACATATTGTTTATTTAACCAAGCGTATGAATCAAAACTATTTCCTACTTCACTCTCGTACAAATCTGTTTTATTCACCAAATTACTGTAATCGATTTCTGTTTCATCAATATACCCTAATACTAAGCTCAACTGGTCTAACGTGAAATTTTTGAGAACAAGATGTTGCCTGATAATTGTATATGCGACCACGAAATGTGCTAACATTAATTTTTTAAGCTTATCTAGTTCAATTGTAAGAAGACCAACAGCAGAAGCTACTTTTAACATTAATTTTTCATATGGTTTTGTGAATATTATTTTAATTTCGTTGTAATAATTTCGTAGTGACAATTGTCTAGAGTACTGTAATGATGGGAATGGAATATCGTCTTCTTCACTTATATCATAATAAGAATCAGACTTTACTTCCAACTTTGTTTGATCGACTAATTAAAAAAACTTTTCTCGCTCATCATCACTAAAATTACTGATTTCATCGTCTAAAGTTTTGATTATCTTTAGAGACTTGTTAACAATAATCGGATCAAATTCTGGGTCTTTTTACGTATCATTGGCAAAATTGCGTTTGCGTACACTTTAATAATTAACTCTGCGTCTGACGTCATAGTAACGATTTTAACCAAGGTTTCTTTGTCATTGTAGTACATACCGAGATGTTTAAAAATATGTCGTTTTGAAAAACTATCATATACATTTTTGTTTCTTTTTATTTTTGTTTTCTTAGTTTCCGCTAGTTTGTTAAGACGAGTATGATTTTCGTTTATTCGTCTTTCTTCCAATGTTCTTCCACTATGAACTCGTGCTGTTATTAAGTCTGATTTTATTATAAAATCTATGTTATACCAATCAAGCTCGAGTAATATTTTTTTAAAAATAATTTCAACTTGTTTTTGTTCTTAGTATCTGCTTATAATGTCAAAGTTTTCTATTGCTTTTTTTCAGTTGTGGTCCTCGCATATGCATAACGCGAATAAAATTATAAACATAATCTGACGCTATAAGTCTGTTAAATGATTCGATGCCAAGTTTTTTCAAACCTTGTAACTCTTTTGCTATGTCATTAACAGCTCCAACATCTATTTTAGGGTTAAAAATATTATCATAAAATTCTTTCGCAACAGTTATAATTGGTGGTTCTGACATTATTTTATAGCATTAGATTAAATTTGATCATCGAGTGTGTATATTTGAAATGCTGTCAGTCCTGGAAACCGACGTTCAGCAGCAATAACATAAACCCGAAAATACAAGTACTTGTTAACAGTGTTTTCAGTCGGAATCGTAAAATATTGTGTTGTTGAAATGTAAGTGTCTGTTGTGCTATACAATGTTGCCCAATTAATATCATCATTTGATCCTTCCAATCGCCAATTATAAATCTGACCAACGCTGAGATTTAATCGGCCTCGCAAATGTAATTGCCAAATAGCAACTGCAGTAGGACATTTGATTTTGATCCAAAATTTTCAGTTTCTCCGTTGGTCGCCCATTCATGTCTATCAGAGAAGGCGTAATGAGGATAATTTTCAGGATAATATGCTGATGCGTTTACTTCAAGCCCAACTCGATTGTCAGTTGCCTTAAACAATATTAGAATATACCCAACATTATTTTTGGTTCGTTTTACACTACTAAACAGACTGTCAACATACGCTTTATTTGTCAGATCGTTAGGGTTCACTGGAGCGTAAGTCGTCATTATCTTGTTGGCTTTCATGTTTATATTCCCTGACATCGGTCCACCGGATTTTTTAAAATATGGGTTAAGTTCTTCTTTTAATTGAGCATAACTAATAGCATCAGTGTTATCAGATGGTGAGGTTACAGGTAACCCGGTTATTTTTTAATTTAACATGGACAGGTCACCTCTCATTGTATCAACTGCTTTGTTAAGCTTATTATCGTCAACAGATTTTAGTTGTGCATAACTTACAGCTTGTGTTTGAATTAAGTTTTCTGGCGGATATACAATCTCTAAATTTATAAAAATTTTTCCTGACATGTTGATATTACCTGTAACTGTCCCACCTATTTTATCAAGTTTGTTATCATCAACATACTTCAACTGCAAATAACTTACCGCTTGTGTTTGATTTAAGTTTGCTGGTGGATACCCAGTCTCTAAATTTATAATTTTTTTTCCTGACATATCTTAGTTACAGCTTAAAATTCCACCAGATTTATCTAGTTTATTATTGTCGACTAATTTAAGTTGTGCATAACTAACAGCTTGTGTATTAACGACATTTATTGGCGGATAATCTGTTTCTAAATCTAGTACTCGTTGATTTGACATAAACAAGTTTCCCGTCATTGTGTCGCCGGATTATTTCAGGTAACCTGATAAATCAACCTTACCGTCCGTTATTGTTGTACTTACAGCCGATGAATCTCCTACTAATGTTCCAAATTTTGTATAATAGCTCATTATTTATTTCTAGTCTGACAATTTTTTATATGACATAAAATTGTATAACAATAATGGCAAAATCGTCGATATTAAATTTTCATACAGAGCGGTTGGTGAAACATAAACATGAAAACGAACTTCCAGATTGTCATTATCTTATTGTTGGAAGAACTGGATAGGAAAAACAACAAACTTGCTATGAATTTACTTCTAGGAGATAATTTTAACTACGATCGCGTTTATATTTACACAATTAATCCACAACAGGATAAGTACGAGCCACTTAACAATTATAATGACAAACTTCGTGATGATCTTGAGGCTGATGAAGATTTTTTATTATCAAACAACCAGAAGAACTTGTTCTAGTTAATCAACTTGATTCGTCCGAACACAAGATAGTTGTTTTTGATGATATTCCACTAAACAACGAGGAAATGAATAAAATAAGATCATATTTTTCATTATCACGTAATAAAAAATGTAATTCTATTTATCTCGCCCAAGGTTTTAACAACGTGGACAGATTTATTCGGCGAAATACTGGTTGTTTTATATTATTTCCAGGACTTGACAATGTTGACGTTAGAAATATCTCGAACGAGCAATGTGGCGATGCAACAAAAGATAAATTTATTGAATTATATCATAAAGCGACGGCAAATAAATATGACTTTTTTTGTTGGATAAATTAACAAATGATACGAGTAAAATGTTTCGCTGTTGTATTGAAAAATATATACAGTAATTTTTATAGAAAATAGTATATAATTAATGGAAAGACAAGCAAAGTACAGAAAACATATAGAAAATCTAAAAAAAAGTTGTTAAATCTAAAGATGAACTTAGGCAGATGATCCAACAAGCACGACGTGGCCAAGTGGCTGCAGCAGAAACAACAGCCGCCGCTCTCAAACCAGTTACTGAAGCTTTACTTGGAAAACAACCTGAAACTAAACCATTATCAGAAGAAGAAGTTAAAAAAATACAAGAAAAAGGTTTACTCGGACTAGTTAAAGAACAACAAGAAGCAGCTGCTGGAAGAATTATTGCTAGATCTGAAGAAGAAAAAAGAAGATTAGCCGATGAACTTGCAGCAAATATAGCTAATCCTGTTGCAAGACAAGCTGAAATAGATCGGCTGATAAATAATCCACTAGAACTTCAACAAAGATTAGCAGAAGCAGCAGTAGTTAGACCAATTAAAAGATGGTTAGAAGAAGAAGAAGAACTTAGAAGAGAGAGAAAAAATATAGAAAAAAGAAAAAAAAATTGAATATGATTTAGAAAATATACATAGCAAAATAAGAGATAATGAATATAAAGATTTTAATGAAAAATATTATTACTTTAAGGGTGTGAAGGTATACAATATTAGAAAAGATGAATTTAAAGCAGACAAAAAAATTAAAGATCTAGAAAAAATAAAAGAAAATAGTAAGGAGCATTACAACGATATAGTTTTAGAAAATAGAAATTACTATAATAGCATTAAATTATATCGATATGGAATTATCGCTGATCTTAAGGCTATTATATTATATTAAGGCTATTAATAATATAAAAGGTAACATATACAAACATCACAATCGTAGCTTAATTAACGAAGCAAAATCAATTGATGATGGACAAGAAAAATATATGTTTTTTTAGACCAGCAGGTCCTATGACGATGACTGAAGAAGATTTACAAAAATCAGTTGAGGAAGAAAATGAAGAACATCGTAAAAAATATAAAAACCAAGGAAAACAAGAAATAATGGATTCGGAATATTTTGCTTTTATGAAAGATAATGACATTTCTGACGTTGATAACATGTATAATTGGGAAAAAGATAAATACGATGATCTCATTGAAAAATTAACTGATATTACAGAAAAAATGTAGGAGCTTACAGAGAAATTGATACAGCTGGAACAAAAGATGTTGAAAGACTTTATGAAAAAACTAGAAATGCTGTTATTGCTGCTGTTTTTAAAAATACTGCAATACAATTTAGAGATAAAGAATATGTTGAAAAAAATAAATTAACTTTTTTAAAATTATTTAAACAATATGATGATAATCGCTTAAAAAAACTTTTAGAAGAAGAAAGAAAAACAGGAACTGGAGTTAGAATATTTTCATCAGTTACTGAAATGATAGGCAGATTAATGTTATTGATATCATCAAAAGAAGCTGGAAATGTTGGTGCTGAAATTGACAATGAAATTATTGACATACTTGATAATTTGAGATCGGAAAATTTATTAACATCTGACGAATACGAAACTTTACATCGCGATTTAATTTTATAAAAATATAATAATAAATGTCAGCAACATTATTACTAGACTCTAGCCAATCTGATAAAAATAGCGCAAACTTTTCAGTAAAGTATATTCCGCCAATAGAACTAGATCGTGAGAAACAATATGAAATTGGACTAATTTCATGCACTTGTTGGAATTCTACAGCTAATGTAAAAACTGGAGTAAACGATAAATTTGAATTTACTCATGATTTAACTTTAAGTACATGGAAAACATTTAAAATTCCACAAGGAGCTTATAATATTGATGATTTAAATAAAATAATAAAAGAACTTATAACAAAAAATAAAGGTATAGCTGATAATTTTAAGCTTGAAACCAAATTATAATACATTACGCGCCAGAATAACATTAAAAAATATAGTAGTTGTATTTGATGCAAAAAGTATCGCATCACTGATAGGATTTTATAATCAACCATATCATGCTTTTGAAGAACCTGTTACATTTGACGGTATATATCCAGTTAATATAACTGATGTAAACACAATATTGGTAAATTGCTCTATCGCATCTGCTTCTTATTCAGCTAAAGGTAGTAAAGGACAAACGATATACAGTTTTTTTTACCAGACGTTCCACCAGGATCTCTAATGCAAATTAGTCCACGTCAGGTTATTTATTATCCGTTAAATGTTGAAAATCAAATAACAGAAGTAAATATGCAATTGACAGATCAGTCTGGATGACAACTGGATTTTAACAATGAAATTGTTACTTATTATTTACACTTAAGCGAACAATAGTAAACATATTTTATAAGAAAAGCTAAAAGATTTTTAGTAATGCGAAAGATTTGGTAATAAAATTATACAACCTCAGATATAATGAAACAGAAAAAAGTTTATCGAAGAAAAATAGTAGGAGGATTTTTGGGAAATATATTTGCTAAAATTATAGAAAATGTTCCAGGAATAGCTCATAAAGTTGCACCAATTGCACTTGACGCAGCACAAGCTTTTGCAACTGGAGCTGCATCTGCTGTTGGAACTGCTGTTGGACAAAAAATAGCTGATAAAGTAAAAAGACCGACAATAAAACAAGCTATTTCAGAAATCGCACCAACAAAAGAAACTCAACGCGAAATGATAACAACAACAAAAAATCTTTTATCACCGAAAGGAGAACAAATTATACAAAAATTAATATCTAAAGCAACAACGCCAATCACTACATGATTGGCAATAATTTTGTATAACCTAATAAATGAGAAAAATTTCTGTAAAAAATTATCTCGATTTAGCAGAAATTTATGACGAAGACGACACGGTAACAGAATTTGAATATGTTGAATATCTCGATGAAAATTCTAACGAACCTAATAAGGCTGGCGTCAGAACATTTAATACTCGAGACGATGACGTATTTCTGCTTCCTCATAAAGCAATGTTAGAAGTTCGTGGTCAGATTATGACAGTAGCTGTTCCACCTGCCGCAATTGCAGCTGATGTACAAGTAGCTCTTATAAATGATGGTTGGTGTTTATTTAAAAGTGCCCGATATCAACTAGCTAATCAAACTGTCGAAGATATTTCAAGTCACTTACAAGTTGCAACTACAATCTTAAATATTATTTCGTTTTCCGACGATTACTCCAAATCAACTGCAACTAATATGATGTGGTTTAAAGATACTGGACGTGGTGAAGCTGGATCTGGAGAATTTATTTCAAGAGGTGTTTTAATTCACGGAGCTAACGCCGCTGCAGATGCTGTAATTGTAAGAACTTTTCTTATTGTTAATGCAGCCGCACTAGGTATAGCCGCACCAGATGCAGCTGCTAACGCAGACGCTACAAGAGTCTCACTTACTGCAGCTTGTAATAATCTTCGTATAACACCAACAGGTGCAGCTGATGACGGTGTTGCAATGTTAGATTTAATCAATAACACAATTAGCGTAAGAAATGCACGTTACAATGAGGGTTATGCTAAGAGAAAGACACTTGCAGAAGAATCACGTCAAATTACAATGATGCTGCCACTAAGTACAATATTTGGCTTTTGTCGCGATTACAATAAAGTATTTCGTGGAGTTAAACATACGCTTATTTTAGATCGATCAGAACAAAATGATTATTTATTTCGATTTGGCGGGGCTGATGTACAATTTATCATAAACAAACTTGCGCTGTGGATGCCACGAATAACGCCGACAGTTTCAAAATCACTCGAATTAGATGATATTCTTAAAAACCGCACAAAGAAGATTCATTTTCAGCAACATAAAATATATCAAACAGCAGTTCCAAATACCATAGACTACACATGGCGAGTCACAACGACGTCGACTGAACAAAAACCACGGCAATTATTTGTTGTATTTCAGTAACAAGCGCGACGTAATAACCAACAACAAAATAATGCGATATTTGATAATGCTGATGTTAAACGAATATATGCTAGAATAAATTCAAAGCAATATCCAAAGCGAGCGATAGAATGTAATTTTGCAGATGACGCTAATAAAACTATTACTCGACCTTACATGTATCTTATGGACGCATTGCAAAAATATCAAGACGTTGGAGACGGATCTCAGATATCAGTAGAGGAATTTCGTACACTTTATCCGATATTTTATTTTGATGTTAGTAAACAAAATGAAAGAGATGTAATTTCAACTGCTGATATTGAAATTACTGGACATTAGGAGCAGTTCCAGCAGCGCAGTTATATGTATATGCGTTAGTGATAGCGACAGAACTATTACGATTGATTTTGTTGGAGGTAAAATGTCAGTCCAAGTTTGAAAAACTTTAAGTTTCATCTGTAACTTTAATATAAGATGACAAAATATATTGTAAAAGAAATATATCTGACAGATGGTCAAGTTAAAAAATTAGCAGCTGCTGTTGCAAAGAAGAGGCAGGTTTCATTAAAGGTCAACCCTAACACCAAAGGTGTTTTAGGTACTTTAACAAAATTAATGTTAACCAAAAAACAAGTAAATAAATACGATCGCAAAAAAACCTTTTGTTTTAAATTTAAGTGCTGCACAAATAACTGCAATGTCAAAACAAGGTGGTTTCTTCGGTCCGGCACTATCTGTAATGGCCAGAACGTTAATACCTAAAATTTTGCCGGTGTTAGGTACATTAGGATTAGCAGCAGCGTCTGGAGCAGTATCTGGCGCAACGAAAAAGGCAGTTGAGTGTCATGGAATAATGAAAATTTTCGTTTAACATTTTAGTTTAATATTTCTTATGAATGTCGATGGTAAGAATTTTGCAAGTTTAATTTCATGTGACTGATAAATATAATGCCTAAACGAAAAACAGCAAAAGAAAGACAACGACGAAAAGAAAGACAACGACGAAAAAAAAAGACACGACCGAGGCGAAAAGGTGGATTTATTCCAATAAAGTTACTAGCAGGATTGGCGGGAAGTCTATTGCCAAATCTGTTAGGAGTAGGACGAGGACTAATGTTGCCAGGAACAAAGAGATGAAGTCTGCGTTAAGTAATTTTGATATACTTGACAAACTAAGAAAAGTAAAAAATTTCAGTGGAGTTATTCTAAAGATGAACTTACGGCGATTCCATCGCTAGCGTCTCCATGTTCGTGTGTTATAAATATACAAGATTTCAATGACGGATCTGGTACACATTGGGTAGCTGTTTTTGATAACAATTATTTTGATTCGTTCGGAATTCCACCAAGTGAAGCAATAAAAAAATATATGAGTAGAATTCAAGAGACGAAGTCTCTTGCGAAATAATAAATTATTCGTCTAATCAAATTCAACCAGTTGGAACCTCCGCTTGTGGGTCTTATTGCGTAATGTTCATTAAACAGATGACCGAAAATCCAGATTTTTTAAAGTTTATTTTGCAATTTGACCAACTACCTTCTCACGCTAATGATGAGATTGCATTAAATTTTATCTAAACTCACTGATATATAATGTCAACATATTGTCTTAAGTGTAAAACTAAAACAGAAAATAACGATGAAAAAACAGAGAAAACAAAAAATAATAGAATAATGCTGAAAAGTATTTGTGCAATCTGTGGAAAAAGAAAAAGTATGTTTTTGCCAAAAACAAAGTTGTCCGGAGCAGGTTATCCAGAAATTATTTTAGTAGACGACAGAAAACAATATTATTATAAATCTGAAAAATTTGTCAGTTATAAAATAAATAATGACATGCGAG
>JAECUM010050139.1:0-32651 GCA_016617855.1 Megalonaias nervosa | reverse complement strand
GAATTGATTCCTCCTAGTTTTTAATTTTACCGGTATTAGTAAATAGCATTAGGTGATCTTCGGTTGCACCTGTTACATATTTGGATTGGTCAATGTTGCCCTGCGGCTTGCCGCTAGCAGATCTTCCGTAAATATCTACCATTATTAACTCCTTGTGTATTACACTATGACCTGCCTAAATTAATCCAGGTGTTCCAACGAGAAGTAATAAATCGGATACAGAGTTGTAAAATCCAGTTCAGTACTTCAGTTCTTTGAACAGACAATTCACGTGACAAATAGCATCACAGCAAGGTGCCTCTGCAAGGCGAGATATATTCATTTCTTTCCAACATACTTCTCGAGTAAACTTACAAACACACAGTACAATGGTGTTTTACAAACTTGTTGTTACTGAAGTTTCTCTGAGAATAAATGGACATCAATAACGATCTGAGGAAATAATACTGAACTTTGAGGGGCCCCGAGTGGCCGAGTGGTTTAAAGCGCTCATCGTTACGGATCACTGCCATCTCACCTCTGTCTGCGTGAGTTCGAGTCTCAGGCTCGGCTAACGTGGGTACGTGAGAAAGCCTGCCAGTAGCTTCTCGTGGGTCGGTGGTTCTTCCCGGGGTTCTCCAGGGTTCTTCCTCCACCAATTATACTGGCCGCCATGTATAGCCTATCTTGTGCTGAAAAATGGCGTTAAACCCAACAACAACAACAACAACAACTGAACTTTGATAATAATCATGTACCACGTGCGTATCATCGTTTGATGACACTCATGGGACGTGATCAAAATGTTGATTCTGGTCTACAAATATCACAACTGGATTTTACAACGCTGTTTCCGATTTGTTGCTTTTTACTGGAGCACCTGGATTTATTTTGGCAGTCTGTCGTTGATATAAACTTCCGAGTAAGATGAGCTGTTGCCAATTACAGAGCAATCGCTGTTATACTGTCAGATAAAACAATGTTGTTAGAAGGCTTTGGAGGACGAATGGGAGTCATTGATGCGCCAGTGAAAAATATGTAACCAGAGTGCAAATCACTTTATCGATAGGGAATTAAATCGCTCATGATATTATAATGTCATATCACCACGTTAATGTTACTCTCACCCCTGGTCTGATTAAAAAAAGGCTTCAATCAGCATCGAGAAAGATTTCTGGAATAAAAATATCGATGAAATCCACAGAGTTGCAAGGCCCAAACAAACTATCACTGACAGCACGTCAATTCAAGCACTTCAATAACGCCAAGAAATCAAAGACCGGTGTTAGACTTGATCTTTCTGCGGGTCCCATTAGAGACGCAGTCGAAACGGGTGGTATATTTTCACTTCTCGCAGCTATACCAGCGTTGATAGCCGCTGAAGCCCCAGCTGATGCAAAAGCAGCTGCACTTGGTGCTGTTGGGACTGCTACTGGTATGGCATTAAAGAAAGCAATAGGACAAGGATTAAAGATCTCAAAAAAAAAAGAAAAAATGGACGTGGTTTAAGACTGCCTGGTATAGGGTGCCAGAGAACGCGGTACGGACAAGGTTTGAGACTGCCCGGGACACTTCTCTAAACGGTTTTCGTTTCGTCCTTCCAATGTCCAAGTTTTGATTTACTTGATGCTGCTAAAAAGTTAAACATAAAAAACTTCAGAGGTGTTTTATGCGTGATCAATTACTAAAACAACCAAATATCCAAGATACCAGTATCATTAATCTCGATGGAAGTTCTGATCCGGGCACTCACAGGGTTGCATACGCGATAGACCCACGCAGCTTTGTTTATTCTGATTCGTATGGACTTGTACCACCAAAATAATTTTTACAGTATGTCAGCAGCAGTAGAATGCATAGTACTCCGATCTGGTATTCAACATTACCAATACAGATATTATCAGATCCGCGTGTATACTTAACGCTGTGTCAAGGTCATAAGCACCGCCTCATAAAGTCCCGCCCCTCCAGTTTTAACCTGGTCATAGTGGCATACACTAGAAGTTTATAATGGTAGATATTTACGGAAGATTTGCTAGCGGCAAATCCCAGGGTAACATTGATTTATCCAAATATGTAACACGAGATAAACTTGCTGATCTTTTGCGTCTAGCCGATGTGGACACAAATGAGGTTGTTTTCAGGATCAGCAGGGACGGTTAAAGACGAGCAATATCCCTTTGGCAGATATTATTCTGCAAGTTCCAGGCGCGACCGAAGATAACCTAGTGGTGCTTACTAAAACCGGTAAAATTAAAAACTCGGAGTAGTCAGTTCTAACACTCATGGAAGAGATTACTGGATGCATTAGAAGAATTTGAGTACGACGATCTCAGCATGAGCAGAAATACAATTATGTGAGAGAACCAAAATCAGACGATGACTTGGCAACAAAACAATATGTGGACAACAACGACGCCACGATCAGAAGTGAGATTAATAAACATGTTTCTAAAGCCGGTGATACAATGACTGGCTATCTCAATATTGCTACTGATACAATTACTGGTTTGCGAGAACCTGAAATAGACGAAAAGGCTGCAACCAAGAAATACGTGGACAACAGCAACATCCCAATGATGACCTCGTTAATGACAACCAATGATGGACTGAACACGTTCAGATCTGAATATACTAATCATGTAAACTCTTTTAAAAAGTTTCGTAGAAACATGAATAAAACCAAAGTTAATTTCTTTGGAAATCCAACGGTCATCAACATTAAGCTCGCTGATATCAAAAAGATTATCGATCAACCCAACAGTTCATCGTACAACCCCACTCAACGCTGTATATACATAAGCATCCAGATCAGCATTCTGCTTACAACTCAGTAACTCATCAAACATGCCACTGTGGTTACCGGTGTGTACAGGTTCTCAGTACTCGACGTTACAACTTATACAATATCTACTACAATTTCACGGCGTTATCCAGTTAACGGATCTTCTGGATCTATGTTATCTAAGATAGCAATAACCAAGATAGCAATAACTGTGCATGAACCAACGCTGAGTGCCGCGATAGAAATATCAGATCCTGGTTCTCCGAACCAGTATTCCGCTGTCGATATATATATCAATCTGTAATCGGCCTGAGACGCCGCCGATTCATCAGGGACCACTAGCCACAAGAACCACATAGGTCTGATTTTTCTTACGATCATTCGGACTATATTAAATCACCAAAATACTGAGACACAGATGAATGGGATCTAAGATCATTCCGAAATGAGAAAGGCCGTTATTCAATATTGTTTGACAGCACACTCACTAAGGAGGAGTTGAATAAACGGATTCTTAATGGAATTTCCTTTATGGCTCTGGCCAAAGAAATTGCTGTCGACGATTATTTGACCAGTATGTCACTGAGTATCCAAACGATGCCATCAATCGCGAAATTAGCGCACAAATGAATCATCTTGAGAATGTGGTGGCTGATTCTAGAGATTTAAATGATAAAGTCATAGATACTGCAATAAATGGTGGCAATGAAGCAACACTGCTACTGAAGAACCATTCGCTGCGTACTTGAGCACCTCTGCTTTACCTGGCATACTTCAAAATCACCGAGGATCAGCTGAAAAACTTTAGTCTTTCGTGGCTTGAGCTCGGCACCATGTCATACGGTGATATCATCGATGAATTCTATCCCCAAATCGTCGAGGCATGGAAAGCGATATCCCCTCCTCCATGCATTCTCAAACATAACAAGAACCCTAGCAAAGGCGGCAGGCACGTTTCTCTAGGTGTTGTCAACATCACATCAATGATCACAATCGATCTGGTGTGTGATGCTATTGATGGCAGCTATCAAGTAGATCTTGAAAATTACCAACAGGCGTCCCAGGGACATATTCATTATTCATCGACCCCTGAAGTTCCCCCGGACATTTAATTGTGTCAGTTAATGTGAATCAAGTTTATTTACGATGTCATAATCCGCTGTTATCACTGATATATTTTGGACTTACTGATCAACGCGGACACCGTCTTGATTTAAGAGAAGAATGCTTGACGATAAGTGTGTATGTCCGGAGCTAGTCCAACATAGACCCCCTCGACTCTGTCAAGGTTATAATAGCCATGGTGTTTTACACCAGGACTTAGTCTATAATAGCCAGGGTGTTTTACACCAGGACTTTGTCAAGGACTCTGTCGTGGATGTTTCACGTTCTGCACAGTAAAAAAATATTATTTTTTTACTATCTACCCTGATAAAATAAGGGATGAAATCAGGGACCACTACAATACCCCTCTGATAAAATCAGGGATCAATGAAACGCGCACTCTATTACTAGCAAGCAGAGCAGTAGGTTACACACATTCCAGTACCTCCTGATATAATCAGGAATCAATGAAAAGCGTGCTCTATTATTTGCCGGTCACATTCCAATCCCTCCCCTGATTTTATCAGGGATCAGTGTCACAACTTTCACTTTCACAATCTGATTGTTTACAATCGGACGTTTCACGTTCCGGTTGTTTTCAGTCATATATAATTTTTTTCAGCTGCCTTAAACGTGAACCAATAGTCTTTTTTGTTTCATATTCCTTAGACAGCTCTATCTAATTCGCTCCATTGCAATTGCAAGTGGGACAAAATCTTGGATTTGCAAATCATCAACGCTATCAAGAGATAATGTCATATCATTCTGAAGCAATTTAATAAATCTATATTCTGTGGTTAGTGTATCTTCCTTCGGGTTTTCGTTTTAGTATTCTTTCAAAACTCATTGTGATTTTTCCAGGATCGAGTTGATCAGAAAGTTGTTTACCCCTGCCATCGGCGGAGGTGGGGTCATGTAATTTTTCAATCGCAGAAATAATCGCATTAATATTTTCGGAATTCATTATAAAATAAATATCTGTTTAAAATAAAAATAAAAAAAAATATTAGCATTCCTAATTTTTTCGGAAATGCATAGACAGCACAATACACATACTTAATTCTATCTTAATTCTAGCATGCCTAACTTTTGCGGGAATGCATGGATGGCAAAATATACATACTTAATTCTCTCTTAATTCTAGCATCCCTAATTTTTTTGGGAATGCAATCCCACGTGCTTTACAACAGGATTTTGACCACAACTATATCAGGGGGCTCTCACTAATAGTGCTAAAGTTCTCATCAGCCAATCATCATCAGAACAGTACCGCTGCTTCATGAGACTCACTGACACTGCTAAAGTTCTCATTAACCAATCATCGTCAGAACAGTGACACTGCTTCATACGTTTGTTTTCTTTCATTGCTGGTACCCCGTTGATGTTTTACACCAGGACTCTATCAAGGCTGAAAACAAGGGTGTTTTACACCAGGGGTCTCACTTTCACTGCTAAAGTTCTTATTAGCCAATCATCGTCATAACAGTGCAACTGCTTCATGAGTTTGATTTCTTTCATTGTTGGTACCCCGCTGGCTATTATAGCCAGGGTATTTAACAGTCTGTTTTTTTCTTACTGTCTATTTTTATCATGAGGGAGTGGGGCTTCCGTTTTCCACCTCATGGCGAAAACCTCTGCGTTCTAGACATATCCAAATAATCCTTCCGCTGCTCTACGATGAACAGATTTATACTGATCACTTTAAATTGTTTGTACACCCTCCCCAACATAAAACACCGGGGAGTGCACAATCAGTATCCACCACGTTATTTGACATGTTGGGAAGGTGTACACAAACTTTTTTAGTGATCATTACGCTTTTCTGCTGAATTTCGAGCTTTGGGCTTGTGAACCCCAATTAAATGCATTTATTGCAACCGTGGACAAATTTGTTAGTCACGGGGATTCGAACGCCAAGTTCCACACGTCGGGTATGGGATTCCAGAACACTAACCTCTCGGCCACGGAGCCTTCTTACTATTGTGTTTCCAAAATTGTTACCCACACCTGGTGTAATACCTGGAAATTCAAAACATAGCATTTGGGGACGTGGCCTATGCCTTGTCCTTGACTATATCCTTGTTCCTGGACAAAGGGGACAAGGAACAAACACGGCTATAATTATCACTATATCCCCTGGTACGGGGACAAGGTACACACATCGCAATATTACAGGTAATTTGAGGAACCCAACAAAAAAAAAACAACAAAAAAACAAAAAACGAAATACAGAAACCCCAACTGACTGACACACAAGATTGTGAGCTACCCATCACAAATTTATATGAGCTAATGAAGTACTTTGTGGGGAAACCCCATTATAATCAATACTTCCTTCTGCTGTACAACACCAGGACTCCGTCAAGGACTGAGACAAGCGCGATTACTATATTGATACCGTTTAATCTTAAAGGAGTTATTTCCCCTGATTTTTATCAGGGATGCTTGTACCAGGTGCTTGTGCACCGAAGCTAGCGCCAGGCGCTTTGATTAGCAAGTTCACTACTGTGTCGTAGTATACTAAAATATGATTCGCTGATCATATTTCTTTAAAAATGTCGAATTAATTATACCCTGCGCCACACGCTGTACTGAAGCTGGCAAAATACCGAAATATTTGGCAGCTGATGTCATTGATGGAAATATTATTTCTTCGCCTGTCTGTGTATTTACAAATTTAACTAGTCTTGTATGATTATTATTTTTTCCAGTACTTCCCAGTGCAGAATTCTGACACTGTGTAATAGCCTGAAGATTCCCTGAAAATTTTTCCTTGGATGTGAATCAATGTGATCAATCACAAGACCTTTACCGATCAAGCCATTGTAACACTCATACACAAATTTATAAGCGTGATAATGTGTCCCCCAGCAGTGATCATGACATAACCATTAGTAACAAAACCGAATGGTCCTTTTAGTCGACAGTTCCTAATAACACCAGCACGCGAGGCCTCATAATTATCAAATATGGGATGCGATCGGAACACTTACGTTCCAAATTCATCGACGTTGTTTCCTTGTTCCATATATACAGCATATATCTTTTGTTTAAATTCTGTGGATTACCATTTGCTATCCAACCGCTCTGGATCCCGAAAATCTAGCGAAATAGTCTCCAATGTCTTTTATCGGAGATTCATGGCCATCATTTTGTTTCATAATACCCTTCCAGAGCTCTGTATTTTCTACCTCCACAGTCTACGTACAACTGCGTTTCCCCTCGACACCCTTGTTGCATTTCAAACACAGTTTTGGTCCTAGACTTTCTCGTCGTACACTCTGCAAGTGATAGCCACAGAAATCCGCTACACAAGACTTATTACACTGAGTTGTTGATCCAATCGTCAACCTTTTGCAACTATTCCTTGCTCGTAAAAATTGTATTTTTATAACTTGCTGTTTAATTTATATACATACATACATACATATATACATACATACATACATACATACATACATACATATATACATACATACATAGATACATAGATACATAGATACATACATACATACATACATACATACATACATACATACATACATATATTGACAGATTAACCTCTGGTTCGGGGACCAGGCACCCACCCCGGGACGTATTAGTTGATCTTAATCTGGGATTGATTGATAGTATTCGTATGGCTAAGAAGGAGTTAGGAGATGATTATGCAGTGCATGTCTGGTCAACATTCAGAGTAAAACACGACAATATTTTCAGTAATAATACAATGAATGACCAACGAGCAAGGACAATCATTAATTATGTGGACCTGGGTGAACACAGATATTTTCTCAGAATAAAATTTATTGTTGCCGTGGATGACGATGGCGATGTAACCTGGATTATCCGTGATAAACGTGACCCTGTTCGTGAATCACGAAACCACACGAGTTGCCGTGCTAAATAAAAATTCTAGACCAGGAATGATAACTGGCATTGACAAACCATACTACGAGAGAACATACCAGGTGACTGCAGTTGTTTATGGGATTTATCCATTAAATAAGCTTGATACTAATGTGCTATTACCGATGCGACGTGGCGCGAGCACCAAGGCTAGAGCTATCCTAAATTGTCTCGCCCAGACAATCATAAAATACTTTATGAGTGCGTTGCGAGGGAATGGTCTCACAAATCTGAGATGTGAAGAAATAAACTCGTGCGAGGTCAGAATGTAACCACGTGGAGCCACGATCAGCGATATCGTAGAACTGGAAAAACGATTACGATTTCCGATCTAGGTCAGAAAAGTAACCGGAGAGGTTTTGTATAGAACTAAATATGTAAGAAATATAGCTCCGATAGTAATAACTGACCATAACGCTCATGCATGGACGCCAAAGTATAACAATATTTCCACGAAAGAAGCGAGGGCTGGCCTTGACAATTAGGACTGACATATTTGAATATATTCATGAGACCAGTAAAACTGGTCCAGTGTCCGTGTGGTTGTTTCAGAGTGATGAAGATAGTAGATTCGACCAATTCGTACTGCCAATTCGTATCGCGCGGGATCTCTTCATGCGCAGATGACCAAGACCGCATTGAGATATACTGAAGCAGCAGAGAGTGTAACTGGACCAAAATTTCAGACCGAATCAAAGCTTCCTGCGAATAATGAAAAAATACAAGCGTCACTGAGATTTCTAATCGGTTTATTTTTCTTTTGTGCTTCCAATATATTTACCTGGGTCGCCCCCCCCCCCCAAGGGTGTAAAGAAAATAACGGTTAGATTGCGTAAGTAAATCTTTATTATATCAATAATAACTCTAACCATGGAATCTCGTACAACTAAAGTAGCTCGACAGCGACTAGAGGCAATTAAAAAATATCTTCCAGTTCGTGATTCTGTCAAACAAACATTACAAGAGCGTCAAGAGTCTCAGGTGGAATTTAGAGAAGGCGCAGAACAATTTTAAACTGGTTACGAAAGCTACCGTGTGTCTTCTTCTAACGTTAGAGCAAACAGCTAAAGCAACTGGAAAAATAGCAGAAAGAACTGAAAAAACAAAAAAGATTCTAAGAGAATCTCCAGGTGAAATAGCTGATGCTATTTATCAACCACAAACACCACAAGAAATACTTGAGCCTATTGACCAGCTTCGTTCTGAAGTGGCCGATATAAAGGATCTTATACCAGAACCAGAACCAGAAACAGAACCAAAACAAGCAAGAGCTAAAACTGAGGTAAATGATAAATTTTCCAAAGATAGTATTAAGTACATCAAAAAATTGACAGTATGAGAGATTCACCTTTGTATGCCGCCGTACATTTTGATAACATAGAAAAAGTTTTGAAACTCGAATACGTCAATGATCCTGTAAGTCGTGGGAACTGGTAAAAATGGATATTTCACATACACTACGGAGTTGATCAGGCACGAAATAGTGATACAAGATATATTGCATTTAGCAATGGAATAGATAACTATTTTTCACGTTTACAACAATGACAATCACAGCAACCACAAAAACAACAATTACAACAACCGCAAAACAACAATTACAATAACCACAGCCAGTATTACGACAGCCACTGCCAGTATTACAACAACAACAAAAACAACAACAATCACAACAAAAGACAAAACAATCACATCCACCACTTAAATAAAACAGATAAAACAACAAGTAAGGAAGAAGAATAATGGTATAATACAAATCTTCCTCCCCCGGTGCCACTGGAAGTAATCTGTCCAACAGTTGCCTTAACAAACTTTGTCCCAGTAATGTCCTAGCCGACATGAACAGACTAGAAACCCTCACTGGAAGAAAACGAGCCGGCAATAATTCCCCAGAAATTAACAGTAAAGCAGCTGGCATTTGTCAGAGATTATCTACAGGCTGTATCATGGACATTATTGTTTATCGGTCCTCACACAGTTGCTCTCGTTCGAAAAACCACGGACGACGATGCTATCTGACACGCTGAAGAAGTTAATCCAGCTGCAACCGTGGCACTTCATGGAAATGTGACATTGGAAAATCTTTCGTTGTGGATGCCAGTAATGTCACCATCACTCGCTGAAGAACAACCGCTGCTTTCCTTCATGGATAGCGGCGGTAAATCAACGTTATCACGGATGACTTCGATCACAAGCACAACTGTTGGATCATTTGCATGGCAGATCGCATCACAATAGGGAATTTCAGCACCACGACACCACGACATATATTTATAGTTTTGCAAAATATCCGACGACAGAGTACACAAAAAATACAAGTCTTATCACTAAATAGTTTTAACTGAATCCAGGATCGAATCTTGATGACGTTCCAAGATGGAGGATGATGACGTCAGGTGAAGTCTTTATTCGAATCTCAAGAGTTCCACGTTGAACCACAACTTGCAATGTTTAAATTTAGAATAAATTTACATCGAATGTCTTTGTCACTTGTATAGTTCTCCAGGGAATAAATTATTATATTCTAAAATATAGGTAAATTTCTGAGCAAGCTGTCATCTATGATAAAACATCTCGAGCTCCAAAGATATAAAAATACAACACTTTACGGCACCTAATAGAAATATATCCTTCTTCTTGAAGATATATTGTACGACTGAATATTTCACGGGGATCTGAGTATTTTTAAACTAAACTAAGACGTCATTTCAGGCGCGCACGATGGAACGCGTGGATATTTCACAATAAACAGTGCAATTTCACGTGGGCCAGAAAAATGACCTTGGCAATAACCAATCATTCTCGCGTAGTGTTTACTTAAAGCGACAAACCATGGCATGCAAAAATCATGCTTATGCGAGTCATACTACGTTTTATATAAACATAATATCTCTTTCAAAAATATTAGATCCCGTGAAAATAATCATTACAATATAATGTAATGATACAAAAATAAAATAAAAAAGAACTTAACATTAACACACAAGTAATTAAATTACATATTAGTAACAATATTGTATTTGACCAACTTGGGATTAGTGAAGTTTCTTTGAGGATAAATGGACATCAAGAACCGTTAGAAGAAGTGCTGCTAGATTTTGATAATAATCATGTTGCACGCGCTTATCATCGCTTGATGATATTGATGGGGCGTGATCAGAATGTGGATTCTGGTTTTCAGATATCTCAGCGGGATTTCTAGAGGCTATATCCGATCTATTTTTTCTCACAGGAACATTTGGATTTGTTTAGATAATAAGTCGTTGGTATACACTTTCGAGCACGATCGCCTGCTGGTGGTTACAGAGCAATCGCTGTTATACTCTCAGACAAAACAATGTTGCTTGAAGGTGTTGGTGGACGAATGAGAGTTATTGATGCCCCAGTGGAAAACATGCAATTAAATCGATCATGATATTATAATGTCATATCATCATGTTAATGTCAGTCTGATTCCTGGTCAGATTAAAAAGCTACAATCAATATCAAAACGGAATTGTGGAATAAACATATTGCTGAAATCAGAACAGATCGTAGGTGTTTCAAATAAACTAGCACTGACAGAACGGTCAGCTCAGGCACTTCAATGATCCAACGATCAAAGACCGGTGTTTGACTTAATCTTTCTGCGGGTCCCATTAAAGACGCAGTCAAAACGGGTGGTATATTTCCACTTCTCACAGCTATACCAGCGTTGATAGTCGCTGCAGCCCCACCTGTTGCAAAAGCAGCTGCACTTGGTGCTGTTGGGACTGCTGCTGGTATGGCATTAAAGAGAGCAACAGGTCACGGAATAAAGACTTCAAAAAAAAAAAAAAAAAAAAAAAAAAAGGTACGGTCGAGGTCTAAGACTTTCCGGGATATTTCGCTGTTGCTTCCTATGTCTAATTTTGGTTTACTTGATGCTGATGAAAAATTAAAGATCAAAAACTTCAGAGATGTTTTTATGCGTGTTCAATTACCAAAACAACCAAATATCCAGGGAACTGGTATCATTAATCTCGAAGGAAGTTCTGGTCCAAGTACTCTTTGGGTTGCATACGCGTGTGATCCACGTGGAGTTGTTTATTTCGATTCATATGGGTTAGCACCACCAAAAGAATTTTTAAAATATGTCGGCGGACTGAAATCTGGTATTCATCATTACCAACACAGACAATAACCGATCCGCCAATATGTGGTCTTGAAGTACTCGCTGTACTCGACGCTGTGACTAGGTCGCTGACATCGTCAGGTACACCTCCTCATAAAGTCGTGCACGAGTATACCACGTCGTCCAACGTTTTAAACACATCTTAGTGTAATATTCCATGGTCGATATTTACGGAAGATCTGCACGAGGCAAACCCCAAGGTGACTTATCCAAATATGCAACCCTTGACGAGGTCAAGAATGAGTTCTGTAATATTTTAAGTCTCGCAAATGTGAACCAGAATGAAGTTGTTGTTTTTCAGGATAAACATGGACGATTAAAGACGAGCAATATCCCGTTGACAGATATTATTCTGCGGGTTCCAGGCAAAACCGAAGATAACTTAGTGGTGTTTGCTAAAAACGGGAAAAATTAAAAACTCGGAGGAATCAGTTCTAATACTCATGGGAGAGATTACTGGACGCATAAGAAGAATTGGAGATATTATGTATGGCGATCTCAACATGAGCAAAAATACAATTATTAATGTGAGAGAACCAAAATCGAACGATGATGAGGCAACACAAAGATACGTAGACAGCAACAACAATACGATCAGAACTGAGATCAATTTTCGTTTACTATCCACCGGTGATACAATTACTGGTTCTCTCAATATGGCTAACAATAAAATTACTGGTCTTGGTGAACCAGAATCAAACGATGACGCTGCAACGAAGAAATAAGTCGACAATAGCAACATCCCGATGATGACTTCGTTAATGAGAATCAATGATGGATTGGCCACATTTAGATCTGAACATACTACTCATGTAACCACGTTTACAATTTTCGTAGAAACACAAAAAAACAGTCATGATTTTTGTTTTAATCCAGCGGTTTTTGATATTAAACTGACATCAAGAAGATTACCGATGGTGTAGTATATACAGTAGCGTCTGGATCAGCATTATGGACACCACTCAATAAATCAATCAAACATCGCGCTGATGTTACAGGCATGTACAGGTTCTCAGTAATCGGCGCCACAACATTTACGATATCCACCACAATTTCATGGTGTTATCCACTAACTTGATCTTCTGGATCTTTGTTATGATATTGGAGCAAAACGACGAGGAAACATGGGTTGTAACTCGACACACAAAAAGAATCAGAATAAAAATGTTCTCTGTTAATTCACTTTATTTAGATATGTCTAAAAATTTTAGTTTATTACCCCCCTCCTTTGGAAAACTAACCACGTAACAAAGTCAGGCAGTAAATAAAAAGTATTGTTACAATCAAGAATATTTTCATTACAAAATAAAAATAGAATTCCTAACACCTGAACTGTGTCGCAACTTTCACTTTCACAATCAGTTACTTTTGACTTTGTCAAAGACGTTGTCACAACTCTCATTTTCACAATAACCAGTGACTTTGTCACCGTGTTTACAATCACTCTCACTTTCCGATTGTAAACAATCGGACATAATCTTTTTCAACTGTCTTGCACGCCATTCACAATCTTTTTTGTTTGATATTAGCGAGACAACTCTAATCTAATTTTTTCAATCGCGTGTGCGAATGAAGCGAATTGTTGAACTTGTGTCTCATCGACGAAAGCTAACGACTGTGTCATTGCCTGCTGGAATAATTTGATAAACCTGTATTCGGCTGATAATGTATATCTACCTTCGGAGCTTCGTTTTTGCAACATTTTAAAATCACAAATGATTTTTCAGCATCAATTTGATCAGAAATTAGGGTACTATCATAATGTAATTTTTCAATCTCAGAAATAATAGCATTAATATTTTTTAATGATAGGATGTGTTACAAATTCTCCTTGCTCTTTATCTAGTGAGTATTATTTGTCTAAATTATTATTTTATTACCAGAAAAAAATATGTGGGATGCTAGAGTGAAGTTCTAGCGAGATAATCTTCAGCTTTTTTTTTTATAGGAGATTCATTGGGGTTACTTTTTATTATCATAACACAATTTCTAAGCTCTGTATTTTTTTGCATCCACAGTCTATACACAGCTGCGATTTTCCCTGGACTCCTTTATTACATTTTAAATATGGTTTCGGAACTTGACTTCTCGCCGCACACTTTGTAGATGATATCCACAGAAACCTGTTATGCAGGTCTTACGACAAGGAGTTGTAGATCCCATCATCAACTACTTGCAGTTATTTTTTGCTTGAATCATAAGATATTATATATGAAAGTTTAATTTAAATATATATTTGCTTTAATTATAACAATGGAAGAATATACAAAATTATCTGCGATCAAGCCTTCTCAAGCTAGATTCGATGTTGACAGAATATTCCCTGACTTGCCGGAGTATATCAATATACTAAACAAGCCTAAACTTTTTGAAGCAATATCTAGTTGATTCGACGAATAAGATTCTAAACAATCATATCCGTGAAGCCAAGAGAGAATAATCCGACGATGGTGCGGCTCATGCGTGGTTAACATTCAGAATCATGCGCGACGTTGATGCTACAATGAATGACCCACGAGCAAGAACAATCATTAATTATCTCGACAAACAAAGATACTTTTTAAGAACAAACTTTTTGTTGACCTAGACGCTGGAGATATTGTAAAGTTTAGCAAAAATTCCAAACCAGGAGCGTTAACTGGTATTGACAAACCATATTATGAACGAGAATATCCTGTGACGCAGTTGTTTATGCGATATATCCGCTCAATGATAAGCCTAGCTTTGATGATCTCAAACCGATGAAACTTTCGACTTCGAATTGTGTAGCTGAGCAAGTTACAGAACACTTTACAAAAGCGATACGTGGAAATTGCTTAACGAATTTACGAAGTAAAAGAATAAGTGAGTGGGCTGAGCGTGGCAAGGCGCTACGATCAACGACGATGCATCGCTGCAAAAGAAATTTAAATTTCCGATAAGGTTGGAAACAGTAACCGGCGAGATTTTGTACGAATCAAAATATAAATCAAAGGGGGCTTCGATTGAAATCATTGATCATAACGCGCACATGTGGACGATGTATGTAAAAATATTTCAACGAGATAGAACTGTTAAATTTTATAACGGTGATATTTTTCATTTTATAAATAAAACTAGTAAAAGCGATCTGGTATGTGTGTGGTTGTTTCAAAGTTCCATATATGGAAATTATGATCAGTTTGAAGATATTTATCGTTGAGTATTTCTCCACTCGGAAATGAAAAATCTTGCCTGGAAATATACCGATGATACTGAACAATTACTCAGTCATTGTTTTACCATTCCGTCGGTTGCTGCTCATTTTGCTCAGGAGAAAAATTCATGGAAACGGACGAGATCGCAATTTCTTGTCGATGTGCAGCTAAGCTTCGTCGAATATGGACATACAGCTGTTATCTGAGTTGATATGGTTGCATGTTATCCTGAAAGTTTTCTTGGGATGAGAGTGTTCTGAGTACTTTAAGAGATTTGGACATCCAACACTCGAAATGACCAGAGTTGCGATAAATGTACATTTGCCAGATTTTGATCTAACTGAATTTGCAAATCTCCATCCTATTGTTTATGTCTGATTTGGTCGTCATTTTTCAGAACAATGTTGGAGCCCATCAGTGCTATTACGATATATGCTTGATGCAGGAATTTTAAAATCGTTAATTGTAAGTGAAGCAATAATATCGTATCGTCCACAGAAATAAGTCTGGTTACCTGTCGTTGAAAGATCTGTTCTTGAAGAAATCTTTGTATGTAATCCCGATGAAATGAAATGAAAAAAACAAACTTGCAAAGTATCTCGGCAGAAAAATAATTGGTAAAATTTTCTCATGGCGGTTCATGTGATCGCAAACGACATTGTTATGGACGATGCCGAACTTGATTTTATAATTACTGAAACAACAGACTGGCATATTTATAAGTCGGAATAATGCCTACTTATCTGATGGAACTAAATTAGGTACAATTGTGAGCTATATTGATGGTGACTCACCACAGCTTACTCATTTAAGATCTTCAATGTTAGCGTAAGTTTCGATAAATTTATTATCGATGATAAACAAATTTATATCAATGAAAATATACGGATTTGTTAAAGATTGGTACCAATGCATTATGGGGCGAATGGAGATTAAAGCGAGAAAAGATACTTAGTTATTCTGAATCAGCCGACGTTGAATCTTAGGATATATATCAAAGAATAATCAAATGTCATTATTATCATCAGCACCATCGGTATATGATCCCGTAGCTAGACAGAAAACTATTTGTGTTAACGGGTGGTGGTTCTGGTAAAACAACGCATGCAATTGAATTATTTCTGAACAGTTGTTCAGAAATGGTTGTGTTAACTCCAACTCAACGGTTCGCCAAAGAAGTGAACGAACGTGGAGTTAAATCTCAAACTTATCACAGTTTCTTTATATGGAAAGGAGATACATGGACTCCTGATCGAATGGGTGAAAAACACATTCCCAAGATCATTATTTGGGATGAAATATGCACAGCGTCGCTAGATATGTTAAAAATATTTCTTGACTTGTTGACTCGGAATACCGCTGTTATTATGTGAGGAGACCATGGTCAACCGCCACTTTTATTGGATCATCTCCGCATGAATGGCTTAAAACATTTGTAGATTATTATGAGGAAATAACTAATGATTACTGAGAGCTTGTTCCAGAATTAAAGGAGTTTAAAAATTAATTAGACTCTAGCCAGATAAAATAGAATCTGAAATAATGCGTGAAGTAATTCCAGAAACTCCTGTGAATGAATTTTGGAATATCTGGAGACCAAATGATATGATATTTGCAAGTAGAAAGATAGTTCGTGATACACTTCAACAACAATTATTTCTGTCACATAAAGAAATATTTTCAGATCTACCTGTAACGTTATGTTATCGCCAAGCAGATACGCGTCGACATAATATTCATGTTGAAATTTCAGGAATCTATGACAAACAAAATCTAAATTATATTGTTTTGGTTCCTGTTGACGCTGTTGAGAGCGCGTTAGCAATAGATAAATCTCTGTGGATGCTAGGATATGCTATAACGATTCATTCATCACAAGGATTAACTATTCCCGATACAAATATTTGGATTGTTGATGATCTTATTGAATGGTGAAATTTAGTTTATCTGGCAATGTCTCCCATAAAAAGAATATCTATCCTGCGGAGGGTTATCATAGACTTCACAGTAAAAAATAATCAAGCTAACGGCAATGGCGATGCCGTAGTAAGAAACAAATTATCTAGTTATCAGCAATGTGACAAAAAATAAGCTCGACTTTGATCTCGATGCTGAATTTACCATGACACTGAAACAGCGACAGAATAATCATTGTGCGAGCTGTAGCGCAGTAATGTTGTGGCAGTATTCAAATAATAATCCAAAACAATTCACCTTGGATAGAAATAATAGTAGTTTTGGTCACACGCGAAAATGTAGTGCTGACCTGTCTTGAATGTAATCGACGTCGGGGCGCTCGATCACTGCTTTCACAAAAGTGAAGGTGGTGGTAATTATGTATCTTCAGGAATTACTTATAATTGTTCGCGTACAATCCACGTTGAGGAGCAGTTGAATCTAGTCTGTAAATTGCAAGTCTACCCGTGAATCTTACCACGCTGGAAATTTTATGTGTGGTTACACTCTAGACTGGTAAGTCGCTCTTTTTTTACCACCTTCAAGTTCACCAGTCACATTATCTAGTACTGGCTGTTTTGAGAAAGAGTCATGTCGTTGTATTGGTATATCTTTTTCTGTGATCGCGTTGATGGGTTTCATAGAAATGGAGCACCATCAATATCGGTGATAAAATCAATAATATCATTACTGTCCTCGTTCAGCAATTTTGCATTTTCAATAAATCTTTAAGCGCGTTGTAGCATCGCTGATCATCTACAGGCGGTGTCACTAAATACAAAATATCCCACTTGAGCCATCTCATTATCAGGTTAAGCAACAATTGCGTCTTATCAGATCCAAATGGACCTATGATAATTGCTCTGATAGAATTTGGTAGCGCTGGATGCTGCTGGAATAGCTCTTACTTTCGTGTCGCTGAGAAATCAGTGATATCCATGTTGTACAAATATAATAAATAATATGAATTTATATTGTGTTCGATGCAGAGCACCCACCCACCCCCACCAGTGGATTAACAACAATAACGACGAGGAATAAAAAGTGTGCACTTGCATGCAAGTGTATAAAATGTGGTACAAGCAAATATAGATTTATCTCTAATAAAACAGGTGGAGATATCGCTGCTTCACTGGGAAAATTACCAGGGGCTTCATGAGCTAAGTATCCTGGCGAAAAGCATCATCCTGGATATAATTATTGTGGTCCTGGAACCCGACTTGATATCCGACTTGACGAACGAGATCAACCAAAACCTGGAGAGTAGCTAATAAATGCGATTGATCAAGCCTTTCATGTTCATGATGTTGCGTATAAAAATTCAGATTTACAAGAACGACATATTGCAGACGTGAAGCTGATTCAAGCGTTAAATTCCATAAAAAAAATAAGTCTCTTAGTGAAAAAAGTGCTTGCTTTCTAATAAAATCTGCGATGAAAGGTAAATTAATACTAGGGGCTGGTAATTAGTCGGCCAGTTATTATTATAATAATGGAATCGATTAATTATAGCCCAAGAGGATATTGGAGGAGTTGAGCAACGATTAGTAAACTTGCTGATGCAGCAGGTATCATACGTTCTGTTGCTGCAGATTGGTTAACACGACAGGCAATATGGCAAATTTATCTACCACCACCTAAAACAATTCAGTACACACATTTTGATGTCGTCGCTCCCAGTGAGGTTCATCAGGTAGATATTTTGTTTTGACCACATGATATTGTGAAAACTAGTCGAAGTCAATCGCACACATACAAATACGCGTTGACTGTCGTGGACGTTGCAAGTAGATATAAAGAAACAGAACCACTATCAACTAAAACAACAACTGAAGTTGTATCTGCATTTGAACGAATTTTCAACGAGGACCCTTGCGATGGCCACAGTTGCTGCAAGTTGATCCAGGCAAAGAATTTCTTGGTGCATTAACGTCGATGATGAAACAACCCAACGTCAAAATCAGAGGAGGACACACCGCAATTCATCATGATCAGGCAATCGTTGAATGATTTCATCGAACACTTGCTGAGGGATTGTTTGGATGTCAATTCGCACAGGAAATATCCCTAAATATATTTCGGGCGTATAAGAGATCTCGTGAATGGGTTGCAAGACTAGCAAGTGTGATAGCCGCATTAAATAATGAAATTACTCGTGGAATTTCTATGAAACCCATCAATGCGATTCCAAAGGAACACATATCAGTACAACGACATGGCTCTTTCTCAAAACTTCCAGTACTAGGTAAACTGACTGTCAGATATTTATATGAGCCGGGGGAGCTTGAGGGAGGGGGTAAAAAAGAGCGACTGTCCCAGTCCGGAGTGTAACCACACGTAAAATGTACAGCGTGCAAAGATCCAAGGGTAGACCTGCAATCTACAAATTAGATTCAACTGCTCCACAGCGTGGATTTGTACGTGAACAATTACAAGTAAGTCTTGAAGATACACAATTACCACCACCTTCACTTTTCTGAACTGCCTCTTGGACGTCGATCACACTCAAGACAAGTCAACATCACATTTTCGTGTGTATGGCCGAGACTATTGTTAATTCTATCCACGGTAAACTGTCGTGGGTCGTTAGAGAATATCGCCACAACATTACTGTTACAGGAAACACTGTAATTATTCTGTCGCTGTTTCAGTGTCATGATAAATTTAGCATCGAGATCAAAGTCGCTCTTATTTTTTTCTCACATCGCTGATAACCAGCTATTTTGTTCTTGTTACATCATCGCCATTGTCAGTAGTGCCATTATTATTTACTGTGAGGTATTCTTCTTACACGAGACACTGCCAGATAAATTAAATTTGACCATTCAATACGATCATCAACAATCCAAATATTTGTATCGGAAGTAGTTAATCCTTGTGACGAATGAATCGTTATAGTATATTCTAGCGTCCATGGAGGTTTATCCCTCGTTAATGCGCTCTCAGCAGCACTCACAGGAACCAAAACAATATCATTTAATACAAGATTTTGTTGAACAACACCAGATGGCATTTCAGCATCAATATTTTGCCGTCGCGTATCTGCTGGGCGATAACATAATGGTATAGATAGATCTGAAATGTTTTCTTTATGCAACAGAAATAATTGCTGCTGAAGCGAATCACGAAATATCTTCCGACTTGCAACTATCAAATCAGCAGGCCTCCACAAATTCAAAAAATCACTCATCCCAGTCTCTCTAATTACCTTATTCATTATTTCACATTGAATCTTATCTGGCAGCAGTCTGATTATCTTTTTTAAATTCCTTCAGCGATTCATCAATAGCTCTATTATCATCAAGTATTTCCGCATAATAGTCTACAAATTCTTTCAACCAGTCATATGGCGATTCACCGACAAAAGATGGTGGTTGACCATGATAGCCAGACATTATTACAGCAGTATTTCGAGTTAATAACCAATCAAGAAACATTTTAACACCTCTAAAGATACTGTACATATCTCATCCCAAAAAATGATCTTAGGAATGTATTTTTACCCATTCGTTCAGGAGTCTATGCATCTTCCTTTCATCTAAAGAAGCTGTGATAAGTATGAGATTTAACTCCTCGTTCTTTCATTTCTCTGGCGAGTCTATTTGTAGGAGTCTAAACAACCATATCAAAATTCCGAAATAATTCAGTCGCAAGCGTTGTTTTACCAGAACCACCGCACCCCTTCAGATAGATAGATTTATGTCTGGCGACTGGATCATATACCGACGGTGATGATGACAACGCTGACATAAGACTATTTTTATAATATATCTCCTCAGATCTATAATCAGCTGATTCAGAATAACTATCTTTCCTCGCTTTATGCTCCATTCGCCCCATGATCCATCAGCACCGATCTGTAATTCATTTAGCCATCCTGTATAATTCCTATCCACATAAATGAATCTGTGACAACCCTAACTGCGCTATCAGAAAATATGTTAATCATCTGTAATAAGTTTATCGAAACATACGCTAATATCGAAGATCTTAAATGAATAAACTGTGGTGAGCCACCGTCAGTATAGCTCAATCCGATACGTATGCATTATACCAGCTTATAAATGTGCCTTTCTCTGTTGTATCAGTAATTATAAAATCGAGTTCAGCATCGTCGATGATTAATCTTGTGGAATATCATTTATGATCTAATGAACCACCCTGGGTAAACTTACCCATTATTTTTCTGCCGAGATCCTTTGCAAGTTTATTTTCATATTCTATTTCATCGGGATTACGCTCAAAGATTTCGTCGAGAACAGTCATTTCAACTACGGGTAACCAAACTTGTTTCTGTGGACGATACAATATTATTGCTTCACTTACAACCAACGACGCTAAAATTGTAGCATCAATCATATATCGTAATAATTCTATTGGACCCCATCCAAGTTCGTTAAAATGACGAAGAAACCCAATATAAACAATCGGATGGAGATTTGCCGTGAACGAATACGATTCAATACATGCAAATCCAGTTAAATCAAAATCTGGCAAATGTCCATTTATCGCAACACTGGTCATCTCGTGTGTTGGATATCCAAATCTTTTACAATATTCAGAACACTCTCCCATCCCAAGAAAACTTAAAGGATATCATGCAACCATATCAACTGAGATAATATATCCACACTAGGATTTAATATTCCACAACCCACTGTGTCCTTATTCTCAACAGGTTAACTGCACATCGAGAAGAAATTCAGATCTTGTCGGTTTCCATGAATTGTTCTCCTGAGCAGCATGGGCAGCAACTGACGGAATGGTAAATTACTTAGTAATTGTTTAGCATCATCGGTATATTTCGACACAAGATTTTTTATTTCCGAGTGGAGGGGCTCAGATCGATAAGTATCTCCATTAGGCCGTACAAACTGATCATAATTTTGTCATTCGGAACTTTGAAACAACCACACAGATACAGGATCGCGTTTACAAATTTTATTTATAAAATCAAATATATCACTGTTATAAAATTTAACAGTTCTATCTCGTGGATATATTGTTACATCTATCGTCCATGCGTGCGCGTTATGATCAATGATTTCTATCGAAGCTCCCTTTGATTTATGTTTTGATTCGTACCAAATCTCGCCAGTTAGTGTCTTCACTGTTATTGGAATTTTGTTTTTTCTTTCAAGCTCGGCAACGTCGCTGACCGTAGCGCCATTTTCCTTTACACGCTCAGCCCACTCATTTATATTTTAAGTCGTAAATCCGTTGAACCCTTTCCACATATCGCGTCTGTGAAATGTTCTGTAACTCCCTCAGCTACACAATTCAGCGTCGAAAGTTTGATCGGTTTGAGATAATCAAAGCTAGGTTTATCATGCAGCGGATATATCGCATGAACAACTGCCGTCACAGGATACGTTCAATCATAATATGGTTTGACAATACCAGTCAAAATTCCTGGTTTGGAAGTTTTACTTAACGTTACAACATCTCCAGCCTGATTTAATCGAACAGGGTTACGTTTGTCACGGATAATCCATGTGTTGTTTAGCTCCACAATAAATTTTATTCTAAAAAGGTATTTTTATTTTTCGAGATAATTAATAATCGTCACTGTTCGCTGGTCATTTATTGCAGCATCAACGTCCTGCATGAGTTTGAATGTTGTCCACACATGAGCTGTGTCATCATTGCGAAACTCCCCTGTGGCTTCACGAATACGATTGATTAGAGTCTTATTCATCGAATCAACCAGAGCTCGTCTCATCAAGTCTTGGATTATTATGTCAAGATCGAATCTCCCTTGAGAAGGTTTGATCGCAGATAATCTCGTAAATTCTGCCATGACATAATTAAGGAAAATATATATTTAAGTTAAACTTTAGTTTATATTATAAACTGATTCGAGCAAAGAATAACTGAAAGTAGTTGATGATTGGTTCTACAAGTCCTTGTAATCGGCTTGTGTAAATGAATTTTGTGGATACCACCTACACAGCGTGCGAAGAGCGAGTCTAGGACCAAAACCATGCTTAAAGTGTAACAAAGTAGTCCTGGGAAAATCACAGCTGTGTGTAGACTGTGGAGGTAGAAAATACAGAGCTTTAAAACGGTATTATGAAAAAAAAAATAAAGCCAGCAACAGCGTTGCTGGTGTGGAATCTCCGTTAAAAAACGCTGAAGATTATCTCGTTAGATTTTCACGCTAGCATCCCACATATTTGTTCTAGTAATAAAAATGTAACTTAGACAGATAGTTGTTATTATATAAATGGAGCAAGGAGAATTTGTAACACGTCCCATCATAAATATTTATGAGGTATCTCGTGATATAGTAAACTAAAAAATACGATCGAATCAGTTGATAATACTGATTATCATAGATTTACTGCTGGGAAAAAATATACATATCATAAATTTATCTATGAATGTTTTCAGGGACTAATCAAAGATAAACTTTTGATTAATCATATTAACGGCAGAAAACGCGATAAATACTTGAGTAATTTGCAAGCTATCATACAGAATCAGAATCGCAAACTTAAAAATAATAGCAATAATAAAATAAAAACAAATTCGAGACCATTTACATTTGTGAATGTTGAGACATGTGAAGAAATTGAATTTCAATCGTTATATGCAGCTGCCAAATATTTCGATATTTTTCAACTTCGATTCAACATGTTGCAGATAATATAACCATATCAATATTTTCAAAGAAATACAAACAGCGAATAATATTTATGTATCTCCTGACTATGTCAGGTGTAGACGCCGCCACTCCTGAAGTATAACAGAAAAATTCAAAATTATTTTACTCTATTGTATAACAGAAAAATACTTTTGAATTTGAGCGTCCTTGAAAAAGTCAAGGGAAATAGGTCCGTCAAGCAAAGATTCATCCAGTGGAGAGATTAAAGAGTAACCTCACTTATATTTTACAACTACTTCCACATATAAATGAATCATTTTTTTGTTGTTTTTTCTGTTGTTTTTTAAAAACCATTATCCTTGTTTTTCTGACTTTATCAGGTTTCTTGCTTCTCCCCGATTTTGTCAGGGATAATTGTTAAGAAAAGAGAGAAAAACAGACAAGTGAGCTATTTCTGGATTTGCGAGTATCAAACACCTTATATAATTTCTGACCTATGTTACTACTGAGTCCTCCCAAATGCTCGAAATAAAACAGATAATGTACACCTTCCCACATGTCACCAAGTGATGGATGCTATTGTGCATTCCCGTGGTTGATTACGGGGAGGGTGTGCATTTCTGTTGAACGTAGAGAAGGCCGCAGTAGTGGTGTATGTATATATGTAAATATGTATACATGTAAACAAGTATATATGTAAATAAAGAGATAACTTCAGCACTGTAAGTAAGAGTATCTGACAATGAAAACTCATGAAGCAGCGGCACTGTTCTGACAATGATTGGCCAATGAGAACTTTAGCTCTACCTGAGTGCCCCTTGACATAATCAAGGTGGGTGAGTGTCTGGCATTCCCGCAATTAGGGATGATAGAATTTACATGTAGGTGCCTTCCTTAGAATTAAGATTGTATATACCATAGTTAAGATTGTTTATACTGTAGACACTGTAAATAATATGTGTATATACCGTAAATACTGTAAATAATAATACTGTAATTATGTGTCCTGCATTCCTCATATGAATGCAAATACTTTTTTATTTTAATATATATTTATTATATAAAGAATTTCGAAAATAATAATGCGATTATTTTGCGATTGAAAAATTACAAGATGATGATATACAATTTTCTGATCAATGTTTTCCTGAAAATTTATTTGTCATTTTGAATCACTACAAGAACGAACATCCGAAGGTAGATATATATTACCAGCCAAATACAGGTTTATCGAATTACTCCAACAAGCAATGCCACAATCACTAGCTTTTGTCGACGATGAAAACGTCCGGCAATTCGTTCAACTCGCACACGCGATTGAAAAATTTAGATGAGAGTTGTCTCGCGAATACGAAACAAAAGTGATTATGAAAGCGCGTGTAAGACAGTTGAAAAAGATTATGTCTGATTTTAAATACCTTGACTTCGTCAAGGTCTCTCTCTTTGGGAGATTGTGAAAGTGAAAGTGGTAACATCTAAACAACTTGACTTTTTCAAGGGTGAAGGTTGTGACACAGTTCAAATCCAAGAATTATATTTTTATTATTATTTTTTTTTTTTGCTTATAATGAAACCTTGATCAGTGATAAAAAATATTCTTGGTCAGTTTTAAAATTTTTATTTTTGTAAAATAAAGAGAGAAATAAAAATTTTACAGACTTAACAGAAAAAGTAAAATATTTATTTTTATTCTGATTCTGATTCTAATATTAATTTTTATTCCGATTTTGATTATAATATTTATTTTTAGTTTGTTCCTAATATTTATTTTTATTTTTATTCTGATTCAGATTTATTTTTATTCAGATTCTGATTCAGGTTTACTTTTTATCGCAAAGTTAGGTAGTTATAACCCATAAAGTATTTCCTGTAACTTGCACCGTTTAAGGCAAGAATGTGCATAATTCAGGATTTGATCTCCTTCGCATATACCAGTAATGATATGTTCTCGTTGTAGATCATTTAATTGTTACTGTGTTACTAAAACTTTATCATCGTATTCATCAATAAGTAATTCAACCCTGATCTGCTTTTGAGCTGACGATGTCATTGGGGGACATTGTCAAGTTTGTTCTGACGGCATTTTCGAGTAACTTTTTGTTGCATATAAAGACTTTCACGTGCTGGTACATTATATCATACCACATAAATATAATTTAGTCTTTCACGTTTGACCAGACTCAGAAACATTGCTTTTACTCATTGACTCTGTCAGGATCAAACATACAAACTTACAATGAAAGTTTTCTTCTCGCAAATCAAGGTATCCGCGCTGGTCAGTAAGTTTGAAATGCATCCGCGTGAGCAGCGGATTTTCACAGCGTAGATAAACCGGATTAACAGGTTCTAACACAATCAATAATACGGGTGGGGCTTGAGGGGTGAATGTGTATAAATATATCCCTGCTGCGACTGACTGAAGTTTTCAATATCTGCTTGATAGCTTCCATCGATTGCATCACATGCAAGATTCACAGATATAGTAGTTGTGATGCTGACGATGCCCGGTGATATATGTCTGCCACCGCCGTACGGATCGTTGTTGTGTTTGATGATACGCGCCTGTGGGTTTATTTTTCTCCATGCGGCAAGGGTTTTTGGATAATACTCATCAATGATATCGTTGACGGTTTTCTTCAGCTCGTCGGCGTTAAATCCCGGAAGCTTAAACGTCGGTAAATCTGCCTCGGTAATTTTATGTTCTTTGAGGAAATATTGTTTATTTTCATTATTGGTATCGATCACTGTTTGTATAATCGATTGATGAAATATCTCTAAATCCAAATGATTTTGTTTAGATGTTTTATTTACTCGATAATTTTCTTAGTGTCGGTGGGATAATTGTCTATGTCGTCGAGGAATAACCGGTGTAGACCGACGCGTATTCGCTTATGCTCGTCAATAACTCTATCAAATAATTCTTTGATACCATCTTCGTAATAACTCTTTCCATCATAATCCCACCACAACGCGATGATGACGGCGCGACCATGACATGGACTAATCACATAAGCACTATCGAGATTAAATTTATCCTCATCTTTCACCACTTCAAACGTTATAGGTTTTGGAATTTTTCCGAGCACATATTTTCGTCTGAGACATAATCGTCGTGGTGCTGGTGGGGGTGGTGGTTGTACTTCTGGCCATCCTAATACAGTTCGGAACGACGACCGATATATATCTACGCTGTAGTCAGACGTTGATATTTTAGTGGCGGCTGATAATGTTGGCTCATGAACCGTGATAGCGATCTTGGACTTTTTCTGTAATAGATTTAATCCTGCGTTTGAATTCACTATTGATCTGTTCCATTTGATAACTGCCCGTAGGAATACCCACAACTTGCCAATCGGGGGTTTCATCAAGTTTATTTTGATACGTAAATACCAGTGAATTATTTGACTGTAACTCACCGAATGACTTTGATCTAATATTTGGCCAGCTATGAAACACTCGCATTTGTGCTCGTGCCATTTTCTTCACTGGAATCACCGTTAGAAAGATAACGTCTAACTCAGGTTTGGTTGAGTTTGCTGATATCATTGTTGTTTGTGACGGAGTCATATTAGTGCAGATTTGTTCTAGTAATCGCTGAGGCATTATTTAAATCATCAGAGGCCTAATATTGTTTTTCGTCTGATATGAATCCATCGTTGAGATCTGATGATATCAGCGAAGATAATTTGGCGTATGCTTGTGTAACCACGGACAATTTTGTGGTATGCGATTGTTATTTGTTAACCGCGTACGAATTTTGATATTGGAATAACAGAAATTCCTTTTGCAACTGAAAAACCAATTCCTATAACTGGAGCTTTCACGTATGTGGCTGACAATGCAACGACATCAGTCACTGTTCCAGCGATGATCGCGGATGCCAAGTAAACAATTATGTCGGTAACAACGACACGTCTGAGATATTTGTTTGCTTTGCTGTATACTCGTCAATGATATTTTTCAACTGAGTATGCCACCAACATACTTGCTCGTATCTAAAACGATTAGCGTCAGTTTTGGAGTTCATTATTATTGTAACAGGAATACTTTAAATAGGTGATATGCGGGAGGCGAATTCGATACACCAATAGTACAACACGCCTAAATCTTTTCTTCGGGTTCCACCACGAATGTTTCATCGTAGTTTTGCTCCAATATCAATAATACAGATCCAGAAGATGCGTTTACTGGAAAACGTAGTGAAACTGGTAGATATTGTAAATGTCGCAGTGCCGAGTACTGAGAACATGTACATGCCCGTAACCATAGCACGATGTTTGATGGATTTATTGAGTGGTGTCCATAATGCTGATACAGACACTACTGCACGAACTACATCATCGGTAATGTTTTATTTTATGTCAATAACAGCTGGACTCACAAAAATGCATTAATGGCTTTATTTACATTTCTACGAAAAATTCAAAAACATGTTTACGTGAGTAGTATAATCAGATCTAAATGTGGTCATTCCATCATTGATTGTCATTAACGAAGTCATCATCGGATGTTGCTATTGTCGACGTATTTCTTAGTTGCAGCGCCATCGTTTGATTCTGGTTCTCCAAGACCAGTGATTTTATTGTTAAAATTAAGAGAACCAGTCGTTGTATCACCAGTGGATAGTAAACGATCATTGATATCCGTTTTGATTGTGGCTTTGTTGCTGTCTACGTATTTATTTTTTGTTGCCACATCATCGTCTGATTTTGGTTCTCTCACGTTGATAATTGTATTTTTGCTCATGTTGAGATCACCATACATAATAACTCCAATTCTTCTGATGCGTCCAGGAATCTATCCCATGAGCGTTAAGATTGATTCCTCCGAGATTTTAATTTTACCCTTTTTAGCAAACATCACTAAGTTTTCTTCGGTCGCACCTGGAACCCGCAGAATAATATCTGTCAACGGGATATTGCTCGTCTTTAATCGCCCTTGTTGATCCTGAAAAACAACAACTTCATTTTGGTCCACATTTGTGTGACTCGGAAGATTAGTGAGCTCATCCCTGACCTGGTCAAGGGTAGCAGATTTGGATACGTCACCTTGGGGTTTGACCTGTATAAGATTCCGAGCAGATCTTCCGTAAATATCTACCGTTGTATATTCCACTAAGACCTGTTTAAAACGACCACTTGTATATTCGTGCACGAACTTATGAGGTGGTTTCGGAGATCTTGGTACAGCGTCGAGCACAGCGAGTACTTCACAATCATATATTGGTGGATCTGTTAATGTCTGTGTTGGTTGAATACCATATTGGCGGAATGCTAATCATTCCACTGCAGACATATTTTAAAAATTAAATCGGTAGTGCCACTCCATACGAATCAAAATAAACAACTCCACGTGGATCAATCGCATGTGCAACCCAATGAGTACCAGGGCGTGAACGTCCACCGAGATTAATGATACCGGTTTAAACATTGTTTGGTTGTTTTGGTAATTGATCTCGCAAAAAAAACACCTCTGAAGCTTTTTATGTTTAATTTCTTAGCAGCATCAAGTAAATCAAAATTGGACATGAGAAGTATCAGCAAAATGTCCTGGGCAGTCTCAGACCTGAGCCGCTTGCGGCTTGACCGTACCATCAATAACTCTGTTTCGTTCCTGGCAGTATTGGACCTTCCCCGTGGATTGTCATTTTTTTGGAAGTTTTTATTCCGTGACCTGTTGCTTTCTTTAATGCCATCCAAGCTGCAGTTCCAAAAGCACAAAGTGCAGCTGCTTTTGCAACAGCTGGGTCTGCAGAGGCTGGTATAGCTGCAAGAAGTGGAAATATACCACCCGTCTTGGCGATGTGTCTAATGGCACCCGCAGAGAGATTTCTAGCATTGGCGATAATGTAGTAAGGAAATAAATAGCTGGTTATCAGTGATATGACAAAAAAATAAGCGCAATTTTGATCTTGATATTGAATTTATCATGACACTGAAACAACCACAAAATAATAACTGTGCTTGCTGTGACACATTAATGTTGTGGCAGTATTTGAATAATAATCCAAAGACAATTTACCGTGGATAGAATTAATAGCAGTCTCGGCTACACACGTGAAAATGTGATCCTGACCTGTCTTGAGTGTAATCGGCGTCAAGGAGCTAACTCCTTGTTTGCTAACCAATCGTCCTTCAAAGAAGTGAAGGGGGTGGTAATTGTGTAACTTCAGGTCTTGCTTGTATTTGTTCACGGACAAATCCGCGCTGAGGGGCCGTTGAATCTAGTCTGTAGATTGCAGTAGTTCTTACCACGCTGGAAATTTTATATGTGGTCACACTCCAAATAGGATCAGTTGCTCTTTTTTACCGCCTACAAGTTCACCAGGTTCATATAAACATCTGAGTCGCATTTCTGAGTAGAAGAGTCATGCCGCTTAAATGTATGTGTTTTTTCGAGATTGCATTGATGGATTTCATAGAAATTCCACGAGTAATTTCATTATTTAACGCAGCTATCACACTTGGCAGTCTTGCAACCCATTCACGAGATCTCATGTCTTTCTGAACTTTGTTCAGGGACTTAAGGTCGGCGGATATTTCCTTCACATACTAATATCCAAACAAACGCTCAGCAAGTGTTCGATTAAATCGCTCAACGATTGCCTGATGAATTGCGGTGGGCCCTCGTCTGATTTTAACCTTATGTTGTTGCATCTGAGATGTTACTGCTCCAAGAAATTCTTTGCCAGGATCATCCTGCAGCAGCTGTGGCCATCCCAGACCACCACGTTGATAAATTCGTTCAAACGCAGATGCAACTTCAGTTGCTGTTTTAGTTGATAGCGGCTCCACTTCTTTGTATCTACTTGCAAAGTCAAGGACAGCTAATGCATATTTGGATGTGCGCTATGACGTCTACCAGTTTTCACAGTATCATGGAGTCAAAACAAAATATCTGCCTGATGAACTTCTTTGAGACTGCAGACATCAAAATGTGCATACTGAATTTGTTTTAGTGGTGGTAGATAAGTTTGCCATATTGCCTGTCGTGCTAACCAATCTGCAGCAACAGAACGTGTGACACCTGCCGCATCGGTGAGTTTACTAATCGCTGTTTTATCCCTCTTGGACTATAATAAATTGACTCTATATTATAGTTATCTATGATTAATTACTTACCCCTAGCATTAGTTTACCTTTCATCGCAGATCTTATCAAAAAATTAGCAAGTGATCCTGTGAGAGATTTATGTTTCCAGACTTTAGAGTGTGAATCAACTTCACATCTGCAATATGTCGTTGTTATAGATGTGGATATTTATACCCGACGCCACGAACATGGCACGCTTGATCAATCGCATTTGTTGGACACTCTCCTGGTCTTGCTTGATCTATCTCGTCAAGTCGGATATCAAGTTGGGTTCCAGGATCACAATAATTATATTCAATAAAATGCTTCTCGTCAGGATAATTAGCCCATGAGTCACCTGGTAAGTTTCCCAGTGTAGCAGCAATATCACCACCACGTTTTGTTCCCGTCGCTGGCGATGAGGAGACAAATTTGTATTTTTTTGTACCACATTTCACACACTTACCTGCTTTTTATTCCTCGTCGTTATTGTTTTTAATCCACTGGTATCGGTGAGGCCCTTCCATGGAACACAATATAAATCCATATACTTATTATATTTCTACAACATGAATGTGATTGGGTTCTCACGAGAGCAACAGCCAGTCAAATACCATCCAGCATTGCAAAATTCTATCAGAGCAATTATCATAGGTCCATCTGGGTCTTGTAAGACGCAATTATTCCTTAACATGATATTGAGATGGCTTAAGTGGGATAAGTTATATTTTGTGACACCATCTGTAGACGATCAGCGATGCTACAACGTGCTTAAGGATGTTAATGAAAATGCAATTATAATTGATTACAATAACGTCATTGATTTTATTACTGGCATCAACTATGCGCCGTGGGTTGATGATCGCAACGGGGACATCAACAATCTAGTAGTATAAGATGATGTGATGCTAGACAAACAATCAAATCCAGCTCGGATATTTTCTCGAGGCAGACACAAAAACACCGATATTATATATGTTACTCAGCGATATGTGCAAATACCTAAATTGATCAGAAATAACTGCAATCTTCGGTTTGTCTTTAATGGAGTTTCTACCTACAAACTAAGATTGACATCAAGTTGGTTACTTATTCGTTATTCCTTATGCCCAATTGAATAAGGAATAAGTAACCAATTACCGATTGAACAATAAATAAGTAACCAGTTACTTATTTCCTAGTCAACTATTTCTACATACATTTGGTTAGATATTAGTAGTAATAGGGGGCACCATTTTGCTGTAGAGGGCAAAGAAGGAAAAACAGGTCCCGGCACTTGGGGGCAATATGGGAATTTAACATGGGGAATATTGGGTCTGTAGTGTAAGGGGCGATATAGAGCCTGTACAGGGCAAAGAAGGAAAAAACAGCCTGGGGTGATATGGGGCAAAAATGTATAGGGCCTATGAGACCAAAGAAAGAAAAACAGCCTAAGGTATTATTGGGCAAATAGGGATAGGGTCAAGGGGAATGGGCATGACGAAATTCCCCCTAGGACAAATATAGGGATAAGATAAATAGGGTTCACACACATCGATGGCAAATTTTGGAATAAATATCTTTTCGAAGCAATGAAGTGGCCCTGAAAAGGGCCTGTGGGTTCTTTTTCTTCTATTTTCTCCAGTTCTTCCACCATCTCCTCACTTTGTCTATGATTCCTTTCTTCTTCTTCTTTTCATCGTCTAGTATCCAGTCAGGATGTCCCATAGATCTAAATGTTTCATGTACCTTCATCCAGTTTTGATTGAGTCTGTCAAACTCCTCTTTTTCCTTCCTGTTTTCCTTCTCCTTTCTCTCTTTTGCCCAGGTCTCTTTGATTTTCTTTACCTCTTCTTCCATCACCTTTCTCTTCAGGTCTTCAGCTTTCTTTAACTTCTCTAACCCCCACTGGACAAAAGACCACTCGGTGAAATTT
>JAECUM010050138.1:0-25540 GCA_016617855.1 Megalonaias nervosa | reverse complement strand
TCAAATCAAGATGAGAAGATCAAGCCTTGCCGAGTCGAGACTAGAAGGAGTCCAGAATCGACGACCACTTTCAGTGTCACCTCATAAACTAATAGAATTGTTAGCACAAATTCGTGTTAGCTAGTTTGAAGGTGCCACTCTCTAACCTGAACTATTAGCATCTACATCCACTAAAAGACAGAGGATCAAGATCGATCAGTCAAGAAAGGAAGTCATTCAGTAGCTCCCGAAGATTATTTTAACACCCCAAATCCAAAAAGTGAATCTCTTTAAACATTCGATGGACAATTTATAGGTACATGATGGTGAAAAATCACAAATTCCTCTAAAGATCTGTAATAACCATTATTAGATAAATTGCAACGACTGTTCCTATCTAAATAATATGATCGTTGGACACTGTGTTTCAAACACTCTATTCCGAAGTTTCCTCTGGATTGAATTAGGTTCATTGCCGGGATTATTTTCCTGCAAAATTATTGACATAATTCAAAATGTTTATCAATCCAAATAGTGAAATAGATATGATCTTCAGAAAAGAAAGTCTTCATATGCCGTATGTTCTATCTCCAAGAGATAGCGTACGACGCAAAGTTTTCTCGGTGGATGAACTTCATTGGACCAAAACAAGAGTCGCCCAAATTAACAACCATCACAACCAAACGGGCATAGCCCGTGCTATTGTGGAGGGTCGACTTTATGCTGAGAAGAATGATATAGTAGACTTGAAGCAATCATGAGACAGGATTAGACTATTGGAGAGATAATAATAACAGAGAGAAGCAGAACTTCTTGAGAAGCAAAATCTTCAAGATATTTTGGCACGGCGAGATAGGTTGAGAGTACACGCTAAAGGTTTAAGTGAAGATCTCTTTTTTGTATGACAAAATTTCTTCAGCTAAACCTACTTTAACTTTTATCATCTCCAAGATAACTGTGATGCCATTACAAGTATCCCATTATTTCATGGATACGAATATTATTCCGAGAAATGTGGCAAATGATTTAGCAATCGGGTAAAACATGGTAAATAGAGAGAGAGAGAGAGAGAGAGAGAGAGAGAGAGAGAAAGATGTCATGGGTGTTCAGCTTCCACACCTCGCATTTCTGAATGAAAACAAACAATTCATTACCATGTTTGCAATAGAACCTTTGACAGTCCAACTTTTTATAAACAACATTGCATAAACAATCCCATCAACAATAGCAGAAAGGTGCCTGGAAACTTTGAGAGTGAACTACACTTGTGGATATCTTGTCCGAACGAATAACTAAATGTCAAAAAAGTTGTGCCGGAAATAAAAGATATAGATTGTATGACCTACCCGTGCACTTGAGCCAGAAGTGTTACATTCAAATATCCGACAAGGAACTCAAAGAAATATTGAATGACGACTTGAACATGAATAATTCAATCTGTGTTTTGAACTTATATTTGAATAGAATGCCTAAACGTAGCTTTCCTTGGATGGTTGGGACGTCAAAACCTCATAGGCGGTCTGCAAATATCAGGGATGTTTATCTCATGGATGTTTGCTCAACGAGAGTTGAAAAGTCCTATGCCAGATTTCACCTAAGATGCTGCATACGAATGAATATACCAACAACGCCAGAATTTAGAATGTCAAGGACACCAAGTGATATAAATGTGGGATTACGACAAAAATTGACTGTTGAAAAGCTATTGAAAATTACGACAAGGAATCTAAGTAATATTTTGTTTGTACGACGAATCAATCTGACAAGATTATTGTAAGAAGTTCTAAAATCTCGAGGACAGGAAATCAAAAACATCGATGTGTATTCCGTATATCCTTTGGTCTGCAAATATGCTCAATTCCTCAGTGGTGATGATGACATATTGACAGAACATATGGACGTGGAACACATTCGCCAAAAGGAAGATTTAGCCACATGCAGTGTTACCATAGACATATGTATGCAATCTAATTTTTCGTGATCATTGCCACGTCTACTAAAAACTATTATCAAAACCAGCCTTCTCATTCCGAATTGTTTCATGCACTCAAGCGTCGTTACCGCCTGTTAAAAGTGTACTTTAACACTTTCCTACTACAGAGCAATACCAACGAGATGATGACAACTCAAGTGAAGGGAGTATTTCACGCTACATCAAGGAATTTTCAAGCTGAAGAAAGACGTCAGCGACAATCGGTTTTAGTGTCTGACTTCAGAAGACAATGAGGCATGCGCGTGAAATTTGCATATCAATAGAAGTCATCGTATTGGAACACGTGGTAATATCAAAAGAAAGACTGTTTGCAAAGGATATGTTGACTTGTGTTGGAGGAACATTGGCTCAACGTCCGATATACATTAGACGGGATACTTGACAGATCCAAGTCAATCCTTTCAACTCTTTGGCGACATAAAAAAAACTCGTTCAATACGTGGATATGATATATGAAGATTTTATCTAAAGAAAAATCTACTTTCCTTTTCCTATTGCTCTAGTTACTGATGTTGCAGTCACAATGCGGCCTCTTTTAAGGCAAAAGCAAGACATGGAGCATGTGTATTATAAAGTTTGTGGAATTTATGCAAATAAAGAATGGAGAGATTCATTTAAAATACTTCATCTTCGTGTGGTGCCCATAATTAAGTTAGTATGATGTCCAGAAATTCCGTAAAGACTAATTCCAGCATACAAAGGTAAATGAGATGGATGAGATTCACGTCGGGTGATTATTTCCTTTTTAAACGAAGATATTCAGGCCATCGTGATCGACCACGGTCAAAGAAATATTGATCCAAGAAAGGCAAAAGGAAATCATTCAAAAAGTTCCAAAAGAAGTATCTAATACTGTGTGTGAATATTGTTTGAACGTTTAGGACTACATCGTTACCTTCTTCGAAAGATTTCAAAAAGGATTATATTTATGCTGATAGGACCAATATTAAAAATGAATGCTCCTTTGTTAGGATGGATACCTGGACCCCTTTAAGAAAAGTTCATATAATGGAGAAGCAGAATGTACAAAGTACACAGTTTTCTGGAAATACATTGCTCTTGTACCCTTGGATCTTATAGAAGGATTAAAGTGAATTTTGTTCCATGCAAAAAATTATATAACTCCATCGTAAAGGAACGTATCTAAACAATGTCCCACCCCCTACTCTTGCAGTGGAGGTGATGCAAAATTCCCAGATCTGGATCACATACCATTTGGCGGACTTAATCCCTGAATCACACATACAAATATGTCTTTAATTCAACTCATGTATGTAACTTGGCCAATAACAAAGACGAGAGTGAATGTCGGGTTAAAATACCTTAAATTTTGGTCACCATCATATTGATAACCACAGCCACAACTGCCATGGTCAATAACGATAGGGTTATGTTCAGTATAAGCCTGGAATTTCCGAGGTAAGAACATAGCTCTTTAAAGGACTGAAGCCATTGTTGGGATTTATTTCTTGGTCGCAGAGGCTTAAACGCAGGGGGCATCGACAGAGGACGCTTGTGCTTAAATAAAAAGAGGTACAGCACTTTTTAAGCGTTCAAACAATCTAGATATTTATATGCACCGCTACATTGTTGTAAACTCTTAATGTGGTCCTTGTAATGTTATTTGTTATTGAAGAATAACTGCAGAAGGCGTTCTATACTATTTATTAAATACAAGACATCAGTACAGCTAGGAAGGGGAGTAAAGACTGCCCTGAAAGTAATTTTCCCATGGCTTAAACCCTAGTGAACACTTAACATAAACCAGCTGTTGGTGTGTATCAGTTCCAGTCCAGTGTGGAATATCTGATTACTTTTACTGTCAAGTGATAATTCAAAGCTAATTAGTTGAAGGCTTACACTACATCTCCCCTCCTGAGAAAGTTAACATTAAAATGAAACGTGATCTGATAAACGCATTTCTAAACAAGCTACATCAGTTTCATTTTTACAAGTTTAGTCTCTCAGGTGGTTTGGAAAGTCTTCTCGAACGTGTAATGTAACCGTTTTGACTGGATGGCGCTGCTTTGCTTTCATCTGCGTCAATCAAAGTATCAGGTGTGAAACAGTCACTCTGACAGGCTCCGATACTGTAGTAGGCATGGGAATTAAATGTCTCCTATTACGCCGTATCTCTCCCTCGTCAGTTACTACCATGTATGAACGAGGTGTAGATGCCTCAGATTTAACAATGCCTGAAGAAAAATGATCTTTAATCCGTACTGTATTCCCTACCTGAAGTTTTTTCATATTTCGGGCGCGATGTCGACGATCATAATTTCTCTTTTGAGTTTGTTTTTGATAGTTTTCCGATTTCTTCAGTTTCATTAAATCTGGCCATTTTGGCTGTACGTTTTTCGGTGCCATTGGCAAAGTAGATTGTAATTTTCTTCCCATCAATAATTCGGCAGGGCTGTATCCATTCGGTAATGGTGTTGCGCGATATGTGAAAAGAGCTATGTAAGGATCGTTTGCTTTTTTAAGTATTCTTTAAATTGTTTGAACAGCTCTTTCGGCGAGACCATTGCTCAGTGGATATTTTGGACTACTTGTAATATGCATGAATCCATAATTTGTCGCAAATTCTTTGAGTATTGCGGATGTGTATTGCGGACCATTATCAGAAACTAATACTTCTGGTATACCGTGTCGCGCAAAGATTGATTTGAGATGATTGACAATTGCTTTTGAACCTGTGCCTTGCAATTTTGCTATTTCGATGTAGCGTGAAAAATAATCAATCACCAATAGATATGTTTGACCATTCAGTTCAAACAAGTCTGAAGCGACTCTTAGCCACGGTCGACTTGGAAATTCATTTGGCATCATTGGTTCAGTTTGATCTCTTGAGATTTCGAAGCAATTTTGGCAAGACTTTACCAAGTGTTCTAACTGAGTACTTAGTCCTTTCCACCAAACTGACGTTTTGGCGCGTTCTCGGCATTTAACTATGCCTTGGTGACCATCTTGAATTCTCTCTAGGATTTCTTTGTGAAGAGATTCTGGTACGACCAGGCGTGTACCTTTCATTAAAAGACCATTTTGATTTGTAAATTCACCTCTATCTGCCCAGTACGATTGAAGTTTTCCGTCAATAGCGGATTTCTCTGGCCACACCTTTTCACAGAATTATACAAGTTGTTTGCAAATCGAATCATTTCGATATTCAGACTTTATTTGTTCAAGTCGAATATTTGATGCAGGCAAATTACTAACTACGAAATCAACACAGGCGTTAGTTTCAGTCTGAAATTCTCTGTCACTACCAGAGTGATAACTTAAAGGTGCCCTAAATAGAGCATCAGCAGTTAATAAATTTTTGCCAGCAACATGAACTTTACAAAAGTTGAATCTCATCAAACGCATTCTAAAGCGTTGAATTCTAGGGGGTAAATCTCCCAAGATTTTTGTGCTCATTAGTGGTACTAATGGCTTATGGTCAGTTTCTAGTTTGAATTGTGACCCAATTAAATAGCTACTGAAGCGTTCACACGCCCAAGTGATTGCAAGGGCCTCTTTTTTTATTTGAGCATAGCGTTGCTCAGTTTCTGACATACCTCGCGATGCGAACGCCACCGGTCTCAGAGTGCTACCGTGCTTCTGCCGTAGCAGAGCACCTAGTCCAAATGAAGATGCATCTGCAGATACAACTATTTCTCTATTTGGATCATAATGTGCTAAAGTTGGTGAAGATATCATTTCGTGCTTGATATCTCTAAAAGCTTGTTCTTGATCTGGACCCCAAGTCCACTAGTTTTTACCTTTCAAAAGCTCACGTAATGGTTTTGATTTTTTTGCCAAATTTGGACTAAATTTTCCAAGCTGATTTTCCATACCAAGAAATCGTCGTATGTCTGTTACGCATTTCGGTGTTTCCATTTCAGTTATAGCTTTGACTTTTTCCGGATCAGGTCGGCAACCATTTTCGTCAACAACATGACCAAGAAATCTAATGGATGGTTTCGAAAATTCACACTTTTCAGCGTTCAAAGTGACGCCGGCCTTTTGAATTGATTTCATGACCATTTCTAGTCTTTCGTCATGCTGTTTCTGCGTTTCCCCCCCCCAAAAAGAACATCGTCCATGTGACAGAGTGTTCCTTCATGTCGCTCCAGAGTTTCTGACATTCTTTTCTGAAAAAAATCAGGCGCGGAACCGATTCCGAATGGAAGGCGATTAAAATAAAACCTACCAAAAGGAGTAATGAAAGTTGTAAGGCGGCGTGACTCTTCTGACAGGCTTATCTGCCAAAAGCCGGAGTTTGCATCTGCTAGTTTTGCAAGGGATTCTTCAACTGATGGTAGTGGGTGGTTCTCTCTTTTAACTGATTCATTCAGTTTAGTTAGATCCACGCAAATTCTTACCGTACCGTTTGGTTTCGGAACAACAACCATTGCCGCGCACCACTCAGTGGGCTCATCTACTTTTGAAATAACACCCATTTTTTCATTCTATCCAACTCCTCTTGAACATTATTCAATAAAGCGATAGGAACCTTTCTTGGGGTAGATAAGGAATAAGGTTTGGCATTTGTGTCCAGAGTTATCTTATATAACCATTTTGTTTTCCCTAGACCTTTAAACAAATTTGGGAATTTCTCGCAATAATCCCTATCTACGTTTATGGATTTATCGTGAATTTTGCTTGCATTTTGTGACTTTTGATCTGAGGCATTTACTGAGGATATATTTACCTGTTCAATAATCTTGAGAGCCTAAATTGCGGGCCTGCCCAAGAGTGTCTGATTCAATCCCTTTACAACAAATATGTCTTGCACACTGAATGCATTGTTTGATTCCAGTTCACGTGTAAATTTTCCAGCACTTTAAGTTCAGAGTTTCCAGGTCCATACAGTTTTCGATCAGACTTGGATAGTTTCTGGTCTCCAATTTTTCGTAAATCCCTCTCAGGAATTACAGTTACATCAGCTCCAGTATCAGTCTTGAATAAAAGTGGAGTGTTGTTCAATTTCACGCGCGTTTTCCACGGCTGACCCTTCTTTTTGCTAATAGTCCCTAGAACTCCAGGTTCCTCTGTCGCTTCTATTGTGCGAACTGCTGATTTTGACAGACAGCATTTTGCATAATGTCCTCTTTTCTTACACTTGTGGCATTCTGCTTATTTTGCTGGACATTGGTCCCGAGAATGATTAAATTTGTTTCCACATCTCATGCATCCTTTTCTGGTGACATTTTTCTGTTGAACCTTTGGGATTTTATGTTTCTGTTTCGCATATTTCAGTGAAGACGACTTTACTGCATCCATTTCACTCATTGGTTCTCCAGTTGCTCGTATAGTTGATTGTTGCTTTGTCACAGCCTCATTTTGTCGAGCTTGATTAACGGAAGACTCTAGAGTTAGATTTGCATCTAACTGCAAGTTTTCTGACAGTTTTGAATCTCTCAGTCCAACTACAAGTCGATCTCTGATCATTTCATCATGTAGTGGCCCGAAATTACAATTATCTGCTAACACATAGATAGCTGTAACAAAACTGTCCACTGCTTCTCCCTCTTCCTGTTTTCTTTGATTAAATTTTGCCCTTTCAAAAATTACATTCCTCTTTGTAATGAAATATCTCATGAATCTGTCTGTCACGGACTTCCACTTCTTTTGATCTTCGTCTGTCAGGTTGAACGAAGACAAAATGTCATCAGCCTAACTTCTCATGGAATAAATCAAGGTATTTACTTGCATTTCTTCCTCTTTTTCACTAAGTCCAGACGCTTGACGAAAGCGTTCAAAGCGCTGAAACCACTTTTCCCAAGGTTCAGGTCTCGAAAAGTTAAATTTGTCCGGACTTGTAAATTGAAATGAAGCCATTTTCAACTCTGATAATTTCAATTCTGTATTTTTCCCGCTGCCACCATGTAATGTTATTTGTTATTGAAGAATAACTGCAAAAAGCGTTCTATACTATTTATTAAATACAAGACATCAGTACAGCTAGGAAGGGGAGTAAAGACTGCCCTGAAAGTAATTTTCCCATGGCTTAAACCCTAGTGAACACTTAACATAAACCAGCTGTTGGTGTGTATCAGTTCCAGTCCAGTGTGGAATATCTAATTACTTTTACTGTCAAGTGATAATTTAAAGCTAATTAGTTGAAGGCTTACACTACAGTCCTGTATTGCGCTAATCAAAAGGAACGCTCTAAAATTAGTGGTAGTTTATAGTTATTTGTCAAAGTCTTGTGCATTTTTAATCCGTGTTATCCCTTTCAAGCAAAATTCCTTGGAAGCAAAATTATAGTATTGAAGCGTTTGATTAGATGCCTTACTTTAAATTATCAGTTTGGTAGAATGCCGTAGTATTGTTTATTTCATTTGATGCCAAAAATGTTGCTGACTAGAATTTATTTATCTGTCAGGTGAAACTGATTTCAGAACCCAATGATTTATCAAGTGAAACACTATTTCAGTGTGAACTCTTGTCGACTAGAAGCAATTCATGCGTTAGATGAACGTTGTTTGAATATAGTTGTTAGCAACAAAAATTGTAGCAGTAAAGGGTCCATTGTCGATATAACCACATAAGACGTGAATGGGGATACCATGTGGCCTTAATGTTAAAACAGGGGGGTTGTACTCTGGCGACAAGGGGAATTTAATATGGGTGGGGTACTTTGGCGACAAAGGGAATTTAACATAGGGATGTATAGCGATAATTGGGACTATCTTGTGACAAAGGGAATTGGATAGGGTGATGTCACGGTACTGTACACTGGGTAAACAATGGCAACAATGTTGTAAGTGGCTGACCTCAATCGGGTGGATCAGTGAGTAACAGTGTTGCAAGAAACGACCTGAGTATGCGTTACTCAAGGTAGGGACAAATACAATAGAAACAGAGTCATAGAGACATGTATAGATGCATAGATCTATAGCGATATGTATAGATGCATATTTCTATCACACAAACATAGATATGTCTACAAAAATCTATCAAACAAACAACTATACAATCGGCTAAAGAAAATTTAGACAAGAGAGAACAGACATCTTGTCGAGATATATGAGTAGCCATGAAAAGGGCCCTTTAACTTTCTTCTATTTTCTCATTTCTCTTAATCTTTTCTTGGCCTTCCTCAAATTATTAACATCCATTTTCACTCTGTGTGGTGTACTACATCTATATTCTAACCTGACTAGCATTTCCTCCACCATCCCTAAATCGTCCACCACTTCTTGTAACTTCTGCAACTTCTCTAGGTTGTTAGTTGTCATCTTGGTTTGTTCGATGTTGAATGGCGCGACGGACGAACGCTACGCTTTATAAGCCTCATGCACGGACTTGAAGAAAAACACCCCCTCTCACCAATTACTCATTGAATACCTATAAAATACATGAGATAATAGTGCCTCACTGTGTTTTACTTTTTATGCAAATCATCACACTAATACCAATAAAAACCACTATACTTTCTAACAGCACATAGTGGAGAAGAAAAGTTTTTATTTACAAAACACACCATCAACTACAATCACATCAGGCAAGAGAGTTTGTGTTTATGGTTAGACTACTCCATTTTCACACAAAACAAACACTTATTAGCTTAGGGACAAGGGTTTTGTTATGGGAAAAAGGACACAAACACGCACATACACACAACCACACACTACCAACAAACACTAATATATTTGGCAACCTGACCAATCTCTCTTTTCTAGAGATCTGGTTAGCCCTGAGAATGGCTGGGTCTTTCTCAACTCCATATGCACCTGGTTAACGCCTGCACCTTCCATTCCGGGCAACACACTCAGCACCGTCTCCAATCCAGCTCCCAACTGACTGCTGTTGTTGGGAATGCAAATGATTGATGAGTGTCTTATCATCCCAATTCTCGCTTTGAAGGATAGTGAAAACATCTCTCCTACTTTTATTCCACACCCGTAGATGCTGTGGCCTCCTTACATCCTGTTGGCTCTGAGACTCCCACTCTTGCTTCTGCCCTCCAATTCCTCGTTCCAGTTCTCTATCTGAGGGACCACGGGTCTCTGTGCTGGTAATGGCCGTGGTGCTTGGTGCTGTGGAGGTGTCCTCACCATTGGCTTGACTTCACAGCTCTGTCTTAGCATCAGGTGAGGCAGGATCATTTCCTTCTTTCCCTTTCTTTCTTTTTCTTCCCCTCCTCTTCTTCAAGCCTGGAACTTTTTTCAATGGCCTCCATGGCCCGCTCATCCAGAAGGCGACGGGCATACTCCAGGTGCATTTGAAACGATAACAGTTCTGAAGTCCTACTCATGCTGGATGTTGACTAGTGAATGACGGGTAGCCAGACTGCCAAACGTTCCGCATTATATGTCTGAAACACGGACGTGAAGGAAAACAGCCCCTTACAGAAAAACTAATAATAACCACACCACAATCAAAACATGGACCACGCGGACCTAAACAATCACTCACTTCCACTTTTTACCTACAAACACGCTTCATTACCATCCATACATACAACCCTAAAACAAACACACACACACACACACACACACACACACACACACACACACACACACACACACACACACTATCTTACAAGCCAGGTAAACGAAATGTTTATAGACACACTTCTATCCCATCACTTACATACACACTCACAAACAAACATACAAGTACAGACAATTTTGCAATAGAGTAGTATGTGTTTTCTAGATTCTTGGGGTAGCCCTGAAAAGGGCTGTTTTGTATGTTAAGAATTTTGGCAATCTCTTTTTATCTTTAAGATTTGACCCCCGTCTTTCTACAGTCTTTCCTACTGGATACGGTCTGGTTCTTTGAAAGAAGGTGAACTCTTTAGTACCTACACGACAGTCAACAAAGCCTCTTTCGGGCTCCTGCTGCTGCTGTTGCTGCTGCTTCTGAAGTCTGTACTTCTCTGTCCACTCTTCTTGATCCTTTATAATTTCTTCTCCAAAGACCATTTCTATGAGGTCTTGCGCCACTTTAACCATCCTGCCATTTTCTATCTTTTCAGGCTTTGGCATCAGGTTTTTGCCTGACACGATGTAAATGCACGTGGGCTTCGTTCAGCGTAGCTAGTTTTGAAGACATTTTCACGAGTTGACGAGTCAACAATGGATGGCCAGACTGATTGACGGACTGACTTAAGAATTATAGTCGTTTTCGCTCAGCGGGCATTTGCGACTATTTAATACTCCAATTAGGAGATTAATTAATTATTCAGGGGGGAAGGAAAGAGTTTTTCATCCCATCCCCCAGCTCATTTATACACCCAAAGAGTGCTATTTAATTCAGCCAACAGGTCGTGGGACAATAAAGTTCCAAACGACCTGTATGTAAGGCTATCATAAGTGGGAGTAGACCCAGAACGCACTCATTTAATAAATTAGTATGTAACTACAGTAAAACACTTATTGGGAAATATCCATTCTTAGAGCCACCCGGGTTCCGTGATTACACATTCATCGGGGTACCGGATGATTAGACGAGTGGAAATAGTTCCACATTCCGTCATATTATTGTAAATGTCCGGTGGCAAGGGAGGCAGGGACCCGGAAAAAGCGACAAGCGTCAATCGGAGTACTGAAACGCTAGTTCGTACTGTTTTGATCAAATTTAGTCAGGTTATTCTAATGGACAATTTAAAAAAAATACCAATAATGTGTGAGCAACCTGAGTAATTAGCCAAATCTCTTTAGTCGAATTATTTTGAATAAATAATTTTAAAAAAATATAAATTCTGAATTTTGTGTACAAAGTATACTTTAAATTTTCAAAATAATTCCAATCAGTCGAGTCAAAATGATTCATGTTATTTTGTATCGCATGAAATTTAAAAAGAATAGTACATTTTTTGTGGTGAGGAGAAAGGATCAAATCAGGGTTTAACAATCGTAGTATAATCGAAACGGTATTTCACGCCAAATTGAGAACCTATATAGCAATAAGGCAATCAGAAGCCCTTAAAAGGGCTATTTTTGTATGCACTGGTAGGCAAAAATTGTCTCCGATACTCTGTAACATCCCAGGTGCGCTAACGACGACCTATGGGATATTCGTCTTTTAATACCTTAATCATTGATAGGTGGGACAGCTCAGGAATATTCGGGATTTCATCTTCAAGTTGATGATAGTTCTGCAACCCTCTGTAAATGCTCAGACAAGCGGCATAGGGCACTCAAAGCGTTTGTCCCCCCACCCCCAAGGCTTTCATGTTGTTAACCGCTTTCCTCCACCTGGTATTAGCTGTTATTGTTTCGATGCGTCTAATTCCCACAAAGCTTTGTGGTCTTCAGTATACTGAACCGCCGCCGGTTTACTAAAGTAGAGGCTTGCTATTCACATTTCACTAGCTTTGTCATAGAAGTATTGATTTACTTGTGTATTGGTTGTTTTGCGATAGGGTTCCGTGCAGGGATTTTTGATGACGTTGGTATGAATTCCTGCATTTCGCCACCTTTTCCTGTTTCATCTGTAGTTAATTCTTTGCATGGGGTTTTTCTTAATTGTTGTCTTGTAACCCTCTGTTGTTTAGTTTCTAATGAAGGTGATAGTTTTTATTGTTGTTGATGTTGAGGTTTTCTGGTGCTATTACTTTCCAAGGGGAGATTGAAGTTTTTGAGCTTGACTGATCCGTGTTTGATTTTTGGGTAGTTGTAGATCAGCTTTAATCCACTTGAGCATCAGTCCCCTTTTCTTCTTCTGGTTTAGTGAGTAATGTTCACCGGCTTAGTTGTAGCTCTAGAAGAAGGGTGGGGATTTGAAGGTGACTCACGTGGTGTACTTGTAGCCTGCTCATTCCGTGGTGTCACACGTGATCTTGATGGTTTTCTTCTACTTTGAAGTCCTTTTCTCCAATTTTCTCTGTCTGCGTTATTTTCCCAAATGAGAAGGAGCGTTGTCCGTTTGGCTTGGGCACGAAGGCCCCATCCTGTTGCGGTTCGTAGGTCAAGACCTATTATCGCATTCAGTGCTTGGTAAGGGATAAAACGTTCCATCTCTAATAGAAATATGATAATTGTGATGCTGCTCTCTACTCTGCTTGTCGAAAATAAGGATGACCAGACTAAAGACCGCATAAATTTATATGGCTCAATTGCGGACGCGATAGAAAACATCCTTACGGTGTTTGGTGGAACGCTATAGCTCATCTACACTATTCATTTTTTTTACAACAAACCACAGACACCCTTTATAAAATACATTTTTATTCAACCAGCAAACAATCAACAAAAAAAAAAAATAAAAAAATAACATCAACACATTTTTTCAAATAAATTTTTGACAAGGTTGACAACGTTGTGAAGTCAAGTTAGACTTCCACTGATTGAGGTCATTTAGCCATTGATGTACACTACGTTTCCTAGTTAAAGACAAGATATATCCATAATGGTCACAAAACTATCTATCTACTTTATGGTCGTTTCTAGAAGAGTCGCGATCAAAATAAGTCACTAAATGTTCTAAGGCATATCAAAGACTGCGTTGATGAAGAAAATGCATACAATATTGTCCATACACCATGCAATCTGTGCCTTGTAATGTCGTCTGGGCATTTCATCTCATAAAGTCGATGATGTCGTCTTCCAAAGGCAGTAATCCATATGAATCAAAATGCTCCAAACAGGTATCGTGGGGAAAGAACACGGCTACCCAGTGAGTTCCTGGGAGATGACTGTCGTCCGTATTGATGACATAAGCTTGACGGTCTTCAGGATTGCGATGAGGAATTTCATCTTTAGCGAACACGACAGGATTCCAAGAAGCAGTGCACGATCTGTTTTTCAAAGGTAATAAAGTTCCTATGTATCCATTTTGATTTGTTTTCTTTTTTTTTTCTTTTTTCACAAGTAATGATAAGTCATAATTTCAGTCCTGACTTTTTGCTTGAAAATCTTTGTCAAGTAAACGGTTTTGCGCTTCGTCTCCGTACTCTATGGAAAGAGAGCTTCGATGCGACGGATGTCAAGAGCAGTCAGTGGAGCGGAGGAATGATCACACAAGCCTTTACACCACTGATGCAACACTGCTTCGTGCGAGATGAGACCCCAAGCGTCATCCAGACACTCATCCAATTTTTCTTCTTGGCTCATCATCAGGCATTTATCTTGTTGAATTTGACTGGGATGATCATTTGGACATCCATAACAGTAATTCTTGGTCAATCCTGTAATTGTTTCTTCCAGGTGATTGCCAAAGCAGGAGACTAAATGTTCTTCTTGTTCTGTCCATCTGGACATCAGCATGTCCTCTTCGTCTCTGTCATTTTTGGTGGATGGTTCTGCTTCCAAGATATCCTCCTATTCCATTTCCAAAGAGGCTCTGTCATTCAAAAAGGGATAAGAGTATTCCATAACTCCTAATAGTCTCGAATTAATTCTCTCAAGCTATTGACTTCTAGAGTGTTGTCGAATTCGGCATACAAGATGACGTTCACCATCTAGGTTAGATCTTCTGCAAAACTGAAGTTCCACACGCAGTTGGCCAGATTTTATAGGGTGGAAATGTCCCTCGTCGCTGCCTTCGTCAGAAGTGAAATCAAAGGCCCAAAAAGCGTAACCTCCTGCATAGTTGTCGTACGGAATGCCCTTTATGGTGTTAGACCCTAACTGTTCCGTGGTTTCGTAAAGGGACAAATACGATCTCAAGTAATTCTTCTCAGCAAACTTAGATTCGAAGGATCTGGTACACATGGTCTTGCCATTGCGACTGACTTCGATCTTAGACACTCTGAAGTGATTAAACTCGAAAGGATTGTCAGTTACGCTCCATTGAGGGCATCATTGCTGAAGATACCAATGATTAAACGTTTGATTAACTGTCCTTGGAACAGATGATGTTTGATCTTGGATCGGAGTTCAGCGGCAATGGTGAAGGTTTTCACTTCCACGTGTCGTATCGAATCCTTGGCGGCCATTCTGCTCAAAGTGTGACTGATGTCGTTTCCCACTTTAGGTAAAACTTCTACACGTAGAGTATGGCTTCTTGGATGATGGTTTTGTACTCGTTGGCATTAGCAATCAAATGGAAAACGGTACTGCTTCGATTCAGTCTCAGGCGGATATCCATTGTCACGGAATTGTATAAATCTCTCTATTTATTAAATACGTGTACTCGGGTTTCGTTTTTTGTATACAATGATACCCGAGGGTGATTTATGTATAGTGTACATTATTTCGAAACAGTGAGTTCGGTTCATCCCTGCCGCACGTGCGAAGTGGTCGTGATGGGAAAAACCCGATTTACATCGAGCAGACTATATCGTATGTGTATAAATGCCTCACCGTAATGTGATATCTTCACATTACGGAACGTCTTGTCAGCAAGCAGTTTACTCAGTACAGGAGCCCCCTAGTTCCAAAATGTCAGATAAACAGAGGAAAAATTAGTTAATCAAACGAACGGAAACGAAACGGACTTTGAATTAAGGCCATGGAGTAAGAATATTAAAAGAAATTAATGAAATACAAAAGGAATGGAATACAATATGCGATGATGAGACTCCTTCCTGTTGAGCAGGGAGATAGGACAGACCGACAAAATTGCGATATTGAGACTCCTTCCTGTGATCAGGGAGAAAACGGACTTATGATTCTTATTACGTAAGAAATGTTTAAACAACTTAAACAAATTCGAAGAACACTTATTAAACAGTTTAATATTATTAATTTAACTTTACTAATAAATATTATAGCTAAATTTTCAAAATGTACTGATTACTATTAAATTGACTAAACTAAACAATTATTCATGTATTACGTTAATAAATTATCATTAAATTATTAAATTATTAGTAACCTAACTATAGCCACTTAATATTATATTTACGATTAAAATTGTCATTCATGTATTAGACAAGAAACTCGTGGCACCTGAGCTAGTGTTCACGTGATCGTGAAAGCGAAGTGTGAATGCTGCTTGTGTCTAATTAAGATCTCAAACAACCTATGCGCAAAGCAGAAACAGTATAATAGATATCTATTTATTAAAACTATAAAACTATACTTAATAGAAATTAAATATCAATGAATTTAATTTAGCTTTTATTTATTAAACTTTAGACTTATAGGAAACTATGATTATGAATTAAATAACAACTCCAGAAATTTGATATATTAGAAGAAATAAAAGATTTGAATGGTGCACAAACCCTTACTCAAAATTTAATAAAAATGAAATTTAATAAAATTAATACAAGAAACACACACATATGGAAAAAAACATGAACACATAAAATAAAAAGTTTTGTCACAAGGGGGTTACTCAAATGATGTCAGTCTGAGAGTAACCACACCAATAAAACTTATGGACTTGCGCATCTTCAGCTGTAGAGGTATGTAATTTATAAATTCCTTATGTATATTATTTCTTATGTATATTATAAGTTATAGCTATTGTATTACCACGTTTATTTTTGTATGTTTCCAATGTAGCTTTGGCTTGAGTAGTATAACGCAAATATTTTTCTATTCTTGTTTGTGACTTAGCAAGAGATTTATATTAGCAATATAAAATTACATTTTATTAAGAAACATTTAGTAGCAGAGGAATCTCATCGGACACAGGTTCACATCTGATGCTGTTTATTGTTTTTGCAATATTGTACCGATAATGTAATTTGCATAACTTACCGTATATAACGTCATTACGTTTTATCCTATATGCCCGTGTCATGAATACTACACGGTGTTAGATGTATTTTCAGCTGACCAGAGTGATCAATGTGAACATAGCGGCTGTAGAGCTAATCAGAGTGATAGTGGTCGACGTGGTATCTGCTACAGAGCTAACCACAGAAGTTAACCATGGCAGCCGTAGAGCTGAGTGAACAGTGTTGCTGGTCAAGTAGTAGACGATCGGGCATTGCTGACCGAATTGGTGGGCGCTGATTGCTTGATTGACCAAGGATTGAATGGTGGTTGGTGACTACCTGTAATGAGGCTTGCTTGATTGACCAGTGTGACTGGTAGCTAAGTCTGATATTGACGGAGTGTTTTGTGTTACTCCATGCATGTAACCTTTTAGCCGTGGCCTAGTTTTTGGGTTGCCCCCATTTGAGGACGACAAAGATAACATGGACAGTTATCTAAACAGGTTTGAAAGGTACGCCACTGTACAAAAATGGAAAAAAGAGATTGGTCGCTCCATCTTAACGCGTTGCTTAAGGGTAAAGCATTAGATGCGTATTCTCGTTTATCTGCGGCCGATTCGCAAAATTCCCTTGCGTTGAAAGAAGCACTTCTGAAGAAATACGAGCTAACCGAGCAAGAGTTTCGCAAGACGTTTAAGTATAGCAAACCCGAGAGAGGCTAGACATTCACCTAGTTCGTCAGTAGGACGTGCAATTACTTGCAACGATGGGTGGAATGTGGTAAAGTCGTGAAGACATTTGATGGTCTTATCGATTTCTTGCTTCGGGACCAGCTATTAACAACTTGTGGCAAGGAGTTGTATTTATTCTTGAGGGAAAGGTCCTTGACGAATATATATGACATGGCCACGCAGATGGACTTACTTGCCGAAGCTCGGGGAGATTCTCAGAATGTCATCTCGCGAGACGGCAAAGGTGGGAATCAGGCTAAGGACCAAAATCCCAAGGAACCTGAAAAACCTGGTAGGGATAACCAGGGAAGGCATAAGGACAAGCAATGTTTCACTTGCAAGGAGTGGGATCATATTCCCCCAATTGTCCTAAATGGAAGGGATCAGTCCAGAAAGTCATGGTGGCCATTGAAGGCAGGCGGTCGGTAGATGAAAAACTCGATATTTCCCGGCAGGCTAACAGGGAAGCAGTGTACGAGCCAGTGGTGCGTGCAAGGATCGGTAGTAACACTATCCAATCGATCGGCGCGTGTATTTTCCCCGAGGCAAGAGTATCAACGGCTAATGGTACTGTCAACGGACAACAAGTGACCCTTTTACGAGACACAGGGTGCACTAGTGTAGTCGTGAAACGGAGCCTCGTCCGCGATGACCAATTACTTGGATTTAAATCGCCTTGTATGCTACTGGACCAAAATATCGACCACGTTCCTGTCGCAAGGATAGTTATCGAGATACCTTTTCTGACCGGAACTGTTGAAGCGTTGTGCATAGCCAATCCGATCTATGAACTTACGATTGGCAATGTACAGGGATCTAGACTTCCAACCATGTCTGACTTCCGATACCCGATCATCCAAGCAGTGCAAACCAGAGCTCAGGTAAAGGAGGATAACAAACCTCTACGTAACTTAAAAGTACCGGAAGCTATTACTGATATCTCCCGCGAAGAATTTCTGAGCGAACAAGAACGAGATGAGTACCGTGAAGAAGTGTAAAAATGGGGTGTCCTCTAGATTTCTACATCGTAAGGGTTTAATGTACAGGGAATATAGTACACCTGATGATAGGAAGTTCTTACAACTAGTTGTTCCCCAGAAATTCAGGTCGCATGTACTCAAGGTCGCGCACGAGTCGAGTATGGCGGGTCATTTAGGTGTGAAGAAAACAACTGATAGGGTAATACGAGAATTTCATTGGGCGGGTGTCAATAGCGATGTAGCGCGGTCTTGTCGTTCATGCGATGTTTGCCAGAAGACAGTCTCTAAGAGAAGGATAACCAGAGTACCGTTGGGACAGATGCCCCTGATAGATACTCCGTTTAAGAGAATGGCTGTTGACATTGTAGGACCCATATTTCCACATAGAGATCGAAACAACCGATACATTTTAACGCTGGTAGATTACGCCACTAGGTACCCTGAAGCCATAGCTTTGCCATCAATCGAAACCGAACGTGTAGCCGAAGCGCTCGTAGACATGTTCAGCAGGGTTGGAGTGCCCGAAGAGGTTCTTACGGATTGTGGAGCGCAAATCACATCAGATCTCATGGCAGAAATTAATAGGTTGTTGTCCCTTAAACAGTTGCGCATAAACCCTACCACCCTATGTACGGTAGGACAGTTCGTTGCCCTATGCGTATTCTACGCGAACTGTGGTTAGACGAAGTCGCGAACAAAGAAGTTAAGACCACTTACCAATACGTTTTGGATTTGCGCGAAAGGTTAGAGAGTACATGTCGGATGGCGCAAGACGAACTCGCAAAATCTAGTCGTAAGTACTCGAAGTATTACAACAAAGGAACGCGGAGCAAGATGTTTAATATAGGTGATCAAGTGCTGGTGCTTCTCCCTACGAACAAAAACAAGCTGCTAGTCCGATGGAAAGGACCATACGAAGTCAAACAAACACTCGTGAAGTGAAACACCGCAACTAAAGCACTTGACTGTATCACCTTCGCCCAAGTAGACAAATCCGGCTCTGTCTAATTCTTCGTGAGTTGGTCCTCCAAGATATTTAGGTCACTTTCCTTGGAAGGTTTGGAAACGACTTTCAAAGTCGCAGTATTCAGACAAACGCACAGGGAACAAATATTCTTCTTTCACAGGTTCGTTTCGATAAGGGTACGGTTAAACCCGAAGTAGTATTAAGGCATGGATGACATGCGTAGGATTGTAGCCGCATGGTTTCGCGTTCAGGATGAAAACCAGTAAAGAGTCCACGATAACGAGCGGCATAGCTTTCGCATCTGTCAGTTTTGACAAGCACAGCATTACTTTCCATGGTAGGTGTAGTAGTAGTAGTAGTAGTAGTAGTAGTAGTAGTCATAGCGAAGTTCCAGTAATGTTGTGTTTAATGGTTGAGGTTGCAGCGTACGGCATCCTTGCAATAGCAAGGCACAGCATCGCAATCGACTTGAGAATCACCGTTCTTAAATTGTGCCTGTCTGAGCTTGATTTGTGCTGCTCTGAAAGATTCCATCTTTCTCACTTGACATTTGTAGTCAAAAAGAAGTATCGGTCATGGAAGTTTTCCACTTTTTATACCATTCGTACGAAAGTCTCGAGCTTGTAAATCTTTCCTTGTTTATGCCTAGGTTTGGAAGTCTTTCTTTTTTCTTCCTGGACAACGGTAGTGCCTTCTCTAAGGTACCTTTACAAACGTACAGCAGTGTGATGGGTGGAAAGGCCACACAAAGGTAAGGACAGTGCGGAGACCATCGAGTATGTTCCAGAATAGCTGAATCTTTATAGATACATTGATCCATACGCAACGTCTGACCACAAGTGAAACACTATACATCGTGTCCCAATCCAATCTCAGGTCCGAAGTAGACAAATCCTGTTCTAGCTAAAACATTCAAAGTAGGTAATCCTTTCTATTCAAAGGCCAATTTTTAAACGTTTCCAATCGACTGGAACAATCACAATAATCAGGCAAGAAGAGAGGAAAATTGTATTGTTTGAACTTGGAGTTCACAGTTGGTCTCTCACTCGATTTTTGCTGTGTCGAAGTCAACCTTTTTGTTGATGACTATTGTCTTGAAACCTTTTTTATACCAATGTGTCCGTACGGTAAAGTGAAGTGGACGGGAAGCCACACTCGCTTCTGGTACACGATTTGATACAGTTTGTCCAAAGCTCGACTAACGATTTGGTGTGTGGCTAAACGTACAATTTTGTGCGGTTCGTACGTGGTCACTTTAAAGTCTTGATCCTCTTTAGATTGCAAGGCTTCTGTCAATACCCCAAAGATCACCACTTGACTGGTGTGATAATTTAGAGTCAATCCGTTCACTTTACACTCTGTGTGCACTTCTCCTTGTTGGTCACGGTATTCGTAGCTGTAATTATTTTACCTTCACTAGCAAGAGTTAGAATCTTGTCATAGGGGTGCTCGTCTGTCCAGGCTTCTAAACGGTTTCCTTCGATTTGAGGGTGACGGTGACCAAGACGACCAATGTAGATGCAACTGTCCGTGTCAAAAGACAGGACGCTATCTCATAGCAGTTCTAAGGCTTCTTACAATTTTAAGCTACATGGGATGTCACGTAGGCCGCAATGATGACATTTCCAAATTCGTAAGCCTGAACAGACTCAAGTTCTTATTCGTAATTGACCAGGATCAAGTCTTAACGAATGACATCCACGTGTTTCATGCATTTGGTTTTGTCATGAATCATCTGAAATAGCGGGAGGATTCTGTCAAATACTCCTTCTTGGGTAAACACGGACGTTGTTCCATTTTTTTCCCAAAAACAATTTAACATCACTTTGGCAAACGATCGCATTCCTTTGTTTCTCTCGATGTGTCTAAAGTATGTCTTCCTGTTCAAAGTATTTCTCTTTGAATGTCTCTTGGTCTTCGGGAGCGTGGCACCAGGAAGGATAGTCGCCGGCTTCTTGTTTCAGTTTCATAAAAGCATCCACTTAGTCTGCGAAAATGCCCTTCTGAGACTCGTTGCCCGTTTGGTACTGTTTTGTCTTGGGAAAGTGGTAAATTTCGTTCACTTCTAACAATTGATATCCCAGTTCCGGAGCTTTAAACAATTTCACGCTGACCCACGTTCTTGTTAAGGCCCGTTCTTCCTCGGTGTACTGACAAGGTTGGTCTTGGTTGCACGTTTCGGCACAAGTACGACACTAAGGAAACATCAGTTTTCCTTGGTAATGGTGAGGTAAAACGGGATGATACAAGTCCGTGGCAGGCAAGACTTTACATTTAATCAATCCTTCGTATTATCTAATGTTTTCCACGTCCGTCAGCAATTGTGGGTGCCCTGCGGAAAAGTGACAATATTTGCACAAGTAAGGATACAGCGAACACACGTCCATGTATTTGATTTCTTCTCCTTTCTCCTCGTCAGTGTGGAAAAGCAAGAAGGTGGCATTCGTCCGTCCTCCCTACAAACTTTCCCGCGGATTCAGAGGGTCCACCAACTTGTAACCTTCCACGATGCACTTAAGTTCGGGATCGGGTTTCAAACGGCTATCTTACTAGTGTTCCCACATTTACACGACTTGGTATCCTTCCTGTTATAATTTTAAGCGTCGCTGACAAGTGGTCTCGTACAAGTCTTCATGGTACGTTGTAAAAACTGATTTTGGGTGTGCCGTTGAGGGTGGCAGATCGGACATCCGTGAAATAAGCAACCGTTACACTCGTACATGATCTTATGGTTTTCTAAGTCCCAATCATCCACCGAATACGTTCCAATGGTCTTTTCACCTCCTCCGTTTCTGGCGTGTTGGATCCATTTGTCTTCCTTTTCGCGCAAGAAATGCAGCCAGCGTAGAGCTTTGACCGAGATAAGTCCAAAAAATGCTAGAAGTAAACGTTTCCTCTGCAGAAGCATATGACGTCAACACACTGCAATAGGACGAAAGTGCACTCAGTTAGAGAGATGGTTTACTATATCGTAGCTCAACAGCTTGATACACTGGACTAGAACGGTAGAGGGCTCAGTTGATGGCTGCTATATCATATAGTAGCTTCCGCAGTGGCTCCAGCTACCCGCGCTAGGGATAATACGGTAGTGGGCTCAATTGGAGAAGAGTATATCATATAGCAACTTGACAGCGACAATTGGAGTCACACACTGAGGTAATATTACAGTAGTTGGCTCAATTAGAGAAGACATATCCTATAGTAATGATCATCATTAATCGCTACGAGGCTATCTTCCTCACCAAGCAAGGAGCGATTTCTAGCTACCCTGATTCTGTGATCTTTTCATCAACTTTAAGATTTTTGCATATACTTCCATCGACGCCATCAATGCCGATGCTGAGACGATTCGTGGTACTGTGGGTTTTAACGAGATCATCAAGCCAAATCAAACTACACGTGCGGTTCTCGATGTTGATTCGACCCAGAACACGGACAGCATTGTCTCCTTGTTCGAGATGATTTGCCTGGTCAAAGCGACCGTGCTGAAAACCAATAGGGGTTATCATATCTTGGGATCGCCAGATAAGTTTTTCACGTCTTTGATGATCCCAAGCAATAATAGTTCTATCGCCAAATACTATTCTTCCTCGAGGGTCGATGTCCATGCAAGCACTCAAAGTTTGAAACTCGCCACGACTAAAATTAGTGCGACTAGATGATGCAAGTAGTTACCAAGAAGATCACTGACGCTAATGACATCGACATGCTGCATGAAGTCATGATCAAGTATTATTCGCATATTTAGAAAATGAAACACTGTCCGGAACATTCCGGTCGGTATATATCTTCATCACGCTCTATCTTTCCTACAACGAAAAACCCAAGCATGAAGAAGCATGGGATGCTACGGAGATACATCCAAATATAATTACATTGATTGTTCAGCCTGTGGCATTCTAAAGCGGCATTGAGTACCATAAACAAATCACAGTCGGTCATAGCAGTCTCTTACCGAAAGACATTCACCAGTAAATATGCGGCTGACAATCATCTGAAATCGTACATGAACATCCCAGGAGAAATAGAACTGAACGGGCAAAAAATGTTTATCATCCAGGCTGAATCGATTCACCAAATCAGAGGCAAAGGCCGACTGGATGTGTTGCTGCTGGATGAGTTTGATGGAATCGTAAGACAAGTAGCGTATAACAAAGAACATTGGTCTTATCTCGTCGGGCGAGTCGAACGTGTCATTGTCCCAGATGCAGATGCCAACGATGCCGATGTAGCTCTGGTCGAAAATATTTGTGTACGAAGACACACGATGTTGAAAAATGAGTACAAGCCAGATCATGGTAAGCCCATCAAGATGTACCTTCACGCGCTGGGGTGTCTGAATGAGTTGATCAACCACGTCAATGTCAAAAGAGACTGTGAAAAGATCGCGGATGTTTGCTCACGCTAAGCGCAAACGTCCTTACTTCGTCGAAGAGCTGACACTGTCGTCGACGGGTACTCGAATACGATAATACCATGGGGACATCGACCAAGTTCAGAAAGATAAAGATCGAGACAGTCACATTGAGACGGCCTACGATGACAACGACTTAGTGATTTACAACATGACTGTAGAAGCTGGTATCTCTATCGTCGATCCTAGGTTTACCAGGCCCTACGTATTTTCATCTTCCAGAGGTTCGGGCTTAGCGACCAAGCTATCCGTTCACCGATTTCGATGCGTCTCTGAAATTTACTACGTGGCCACAAGTAAAATTACTTTCCACGCACCAGTGCCCATCAGAGGCATGATGGAGTAAACCATGGTTAAGGTAAAATACTTGATCGAAGTTCCACTGATTTCTCAGTACCAATCGCCTTCCTGTGATGATATGCACCTGGCGTATGGCACGGCATTCTCTCAAGCTACGCTGGAAGAAAACATCTCCTGTCGGTATTTCACCGATAGGTATCTCACTTCGATGATCGCTACGGGTTATACCCTAGAGTATGACAGTACACCTTTTCCTGAAATCTTATCAGAATGGTTTTCGCACGATGTCCCTGCGGAGTTGATGATGCCTTATGGCTAGCACATCAGTACCAGTAACGTAGATGGTAAAGTTCCTGAAGCCAACTAAGAGTATGACACTGATAGCTCTTACCCAGTCACGCTGGAAATGTATTTCTACAATGATTGGCTCATGGATCCTCATGAGAAAAACAAATCTTCCGAGCGTCTGTCAGGTGGAGATAAGTCAGGATAAGATATCAGACACCGACGTGGAATGGCTGCTTGACTTGACTCTACAGTAAGCTACGATAGATATAACCGAGCATTGCTGGTTGAAGATCATATAGTCAAGGAAAGGCACAAAGGCTACTAGCTTTGACCCGAAAGTTTCTGACAGAGTTAGGTTTACCGGATGTAGTTCTCAGCGACCAGGAAATGTTAGTGTTTGTTGGAGAAGTATCTATCGATGGAAAGGTGTTACGAGATAAGCTGAAGACGGATGAAGCCCTGGACGCGATGGCGTCGATGATGGCTCAATAGAATAATGTGTTTTAGGAAAAATGGGTCAAGAATACCAAGTCGATATGACACCGCTGTCCTTGATGAGACGGATAGCTACACTGTACTCCAGGTACTGATGTAAGATAGAATCTGAAAACAAGAAACATGGATCCCATGGCAATCACAAGTTGACGCGACCCAGCTTCCCATGCCGGAAGTGATGGAAAACAGGAATAAAAAACAACCCGGTACGGTTTCTGAGCATAAGGAGTGTCAGATCGTGAGTGGATCGAAAAGATACTAGATGACTTGTACATAGTTTGTAGATAGATCAACTGTACATAGCGTGTAGATAGCCTGAACTTACTTAGGTAGCTAGCACATATCAGATTCATCGTTTATCTCCAGAAATGTTATCGTCGGTGAGACAAAGAAATACAAATGACCCGAACAAGACAAACTTACCCGAGAAAGACAAATGACCCGAAAAAGACAAACTTACTCGAGAAAGACAAATGGCCCGAACAAGTCATAGTTCCGACGATAACATTCATGTTCATCATTATGTAGTATTCATAGCTATAGCGCCGTGGGAGAGAAGCCAGAAAATGATAAGAAGAAAGGAAAATGTCTAACTTGTCTCCACGATACCTTTGTCACTGTAGTTATTAGGAATGATAGATAGTGTACATAAAAATGATAGCTCTGGAAAGAGCGGTCATCATCTTGCTGATTATTCCAATGTCTCTGCTGTCTTTTAAGGTGATACACGTGTGTTGTAAGAGGGACAGTTTTCTGGATGAATTTTCATTCCCGAGGCGATGATCGCGTGACTCACGGTGTTTCAGAAAATGATCCTGAGGAAGGAGATAAGGCCAGTGAAATAG
>JAECUM010050137.1:17500-27609 GCA_016617855.1 Megalonaias nervosa | reverse complement strand
TTTTGATGAAAGAAGCATGTGCATCCCATTGCATTTCATGCTATTTTGTACATTACTGCCCTGTTTATCTGAAACGCTTGTGAAAGAGAAAACAGTAATAAACTAAACAGTAAATGTAAAGTAATAAAATACACACCATAATCCTTCAGTTTGAAATTTATATCCGTATAGACTCCATTTAGGTCTAATCCCAAAAATGACCATTGAATCATATTGTGTAATTTTCTTTGTATGCACAATGGCCTCTCCATTCCCAACAAATAAGAGTAAGTTCATGTACACTTCCTGTAATTAGGTGGCATGCGTTTTCATCTTTGCTCATGCTAGTTGTTAGTCTGAATGACATTTCTCTCGGCGAGTACAAAATGTGTCACTGGTTGAGAAACTTGCGCGAGTAAGCACCTTGCATTACATGGTACTGTATTCATAATACCCTATGGGTATTGTCATTTCCCGATTTGATCTGGTCTGCCAAACATTGACCTCAAACAGGTTTTAATTGGAATGACTTGACTCTAGCAGTAATGTATTTAATTAGCATGTAAATAACACTGCAAAGCAGTTTTGTTCTTGAGACAATGGATATCATAATTGAAACTAGAAAGAATTGTTGACACAGTGGTATCAATTGATTATGGAATGTAGCATTGCCTTTGTACAGGAGTAAGATTACTATTGTCAACTATCTTAACAATACAGATTACAATTGTCCTGAAACCTCTCTCTCATATCAGGTCATATTTATTTGATCACGAGGTACAAGAAGAAAAAATGCGATAGAATACCTGTCGTTGTCAAGGTTATTCATTTTCTAATTCACTTATATGTAATCAAATTAAAACAACATATAGTACTAGTACATACTGTTTTAGCGCAATTACATCTGATGCACATGAATTTAATATAGGAAATCGTGTATATATTTTAAAATCCTTCTCAATGTCGGGTGCTAATTTGTTTAGTAGGCCATCTCGTTCCAAAATGATAATTATTTTACACATTATTTTCCATCTTTTTGGAGAAAAATATTTCTTTTTACATAACAAAAAATTTCAAGGTGTATGATAACACGCTTTGAATGACAAAATCCATACACATGTCGATTTGGAATATAAGACGAAGCCCAGACTTTCCAATCCAAAAGTACCAACTTATAGTCCAGCAAATATTTATCATCTGTTTGAATTTTTTAGGTAAAGGTTATAGCTTTTTTTAGCTTTAACATAGCTTTAGATTTTGAATTTTTAAAAGATTTAATCTTGTTCCATGAACATCTTGCCATAATAGGTTCCTTCCTCTTTGCCTCTTCACATGCTGCTTTTCCTAGCAGAGAAGCAGTTCTTATGAATTGTCCCAGTTGTCTTTCTACAGCTGCCTTCTCTCCTTAGACCATGGTACTCTAATCATTTTCGTCTTGTTTGCTTTCACACTTGACTTGCAGTTTGTACCTGAAACAAATATTCCCTTTTACTTTCAGATCATATATTCCCCAAACATTAATACCATTTTAAACAGGAATTGTTCAACTGTTTACCATTAAAACATACATGGGACCCAGGCAGGGCACTTTTAAAGTGGTTACTCACCAAAAGATGCAATTTAGAAGTTTCGTATCATTTTAATATGAACTCTGAGATATATAGATTAAAAAACAGCCTTCCCTGGGTACCATGTATATCTAAATGGAATGGAAAAAAACCACTACTATCAATAGGAAACATTACAATTAGGATCTTGAGTTCACACTGATAAATATATTATTGTGACATACTAATAATTTGCTTTAACAGCAACATCTACCAGTGAAAATCAGGGAAGGCACTTTTAAAGTGGTTACTCACCCACAGATGCAATTATAATTTTCTTATCCTTTCAATATGAACTCCGTGAAAGCAAAGTACCCTGGCATAAAGTTTTTTTTTTTAAAAAAAAACTGCCTTCCCTGGGTATCATATATGTTTAATTGGAACAGCCGTAAGCAATGTAAAGAAACCAATACTGACAATAGGAAACATTAAAATTAGGATCTTGAGTTCACACTGACAAATACATTATCGTAACATACTAATAATTTGCTTAACAGCAACATCTATCATTGAATATCATCTACAAGCATAGTAAACATTATGTAAAATGTTTAACCTCAGCATTACAGCCATACAGAATATAGAATTGTAGCCAGTAAAAGAAAGTAAACAAGTTTAATTGTTAACTTCTTTAGGAACATATCAAATCAAAAATGAAATAACTTGCCATTATCTAAATATAATTTAGATATCTGGAGCAGTTAGATTTGACACAAAATGAACTCAGTTTAATAATGGGATAATGTTATCACCGATTTTTATTATACAATCTTGAAAGTGCAGAACATTGATTTCTTTATTTTAGTGTGAAAAGCTTGTGGTGTTTTAAAAAAAAAAACAATATTTCTGCTGGTGCTGTAATGCTCTGAGATGTAATTATTTTTATACAACAAAAGGTCCAAGCAATCTAGTATGATACAGTTATATAATGTGTTATAATCATCTAAATTCAAATTATATATATATATATATATATATATATATATATATAACATATATATATATATATATATATATATATATATATACTATATATATATATATATATATATATATATATTACTAAGTGGATATGCGTAATACGTGAGCTCGTTTTCCAATACGGATCATCATGGGATCTTGAAATTAGTTGTTTGTGGTAACCATCACGAAAGGTATTGGCATCCAGTGGTTTTTGTGATCACATCCGTTTTTTGTTTGTTTTTGTTTTCTTTTAAAGCATTGCACATCAATTTATTTCAAGTGATAAACTCCAGGGGCGTCACGTTTTATAAATTACCTTCACAACCTTCCGCTGTTATGTGAATTTAATTTGCATTGTTTGTTAGGTTTTTTGAATTTTGCATTTCATTACATGCTATTGTAATGTAACATTGTATGTTGGACTTGATCTTGTTCAAAATTGAGTTCATCTTCTGCTTGACCTGAATTGACATTTTTGTTATTTTATTTTGTAAACAAACAATACATAGCTAAAATATTCTCTATATGTATGGGCTTAATATCACAATTATTATTAATAGAAGAAGTAAATATGTTTGTTTGGGTCTGGGTCTAGGTTTTGAAAATCCCCTTAGTATAATTCACATAGTTCGGGTTCTGCTTTCTAATAATAACTAAGCATGTTTATTTTGCAAACATCAGGATCATTCTAGAAGGTTATTGTCCACTAGGTACTATATTTTGATTTAGAAAATACTAATAATGACCTGAGGTAATGTAGAGAACTATATAATCTTTTAATTGAGAGGATTTTTTTTTAGTCATGTTTTAAGCTCTAGCACTTTCACGTTGAATTATAATTTGTGTACAGTATTGTATTTCGGGTTGGAATCTTTTTCTTCAAATTACTGGATTCAAGTGATTATTTTCTCTGGAAACACAAATTGCTCTGATAAAATTTTTGAATAGAGACATTTACTGGAATTTATAGTGAATTCAAACCTGGAATTATATTACTGTGATTCAACAAAATACTGTTGGAACGTCAACACTATACAAGCTACTACAGATCAACACCGTCAGCTTTGGATTTAATTTATTCAGGACTTTAAATGATTAGGACTTGTGTCTATAACTCTAGGATTATTTGGGATTTAATTTATAATACCATAAGACCCTTTTAATTACATTTTCACTTTGTATTCTAGGGAAATAAATTATATGCTGAATTTTACAAAGCATATTTCTTTTCACTCTTTTCTGTTACTTATCTTAGGAGCATAAACTTGTAAAACAGCTCTTTCTTCTTCTCCTTCTTCTTCCTACTCTGAACCATCATCCTGAAGATCTTCAATAACATCTGAAAGAATAAGTGTTCAAATATATTTTATATTAAATAAAATGTAAGAACCAGATACTTGCCAATATTTTTTATTACACAAAATGCTATAACAATGTAACCAAACCTGGCATGTGTCATATCTTGCTAAGATCTGACCTTTAAAATTGGGACATCTCAAATATGTGAAAATGGCGAGCTATAATGTATATTTGCATATAGTTCATATATATATATATATATATATATATATATATATATATATATATATATATATATATATATATATATATATATATATATATATATATATATATATATATATATATATATATATATATATATATATATATATATATATACTCATCTGTCCAACGTTGATTGTGGGGCGCCGAGTGACCGAGTGGTCTAAAGCGCTCACCGTTACGGATCATTGCCATCTCACCTCTGTCTGCGTGGGTTCAGGTCTCAGGTTCAGCCAATGTGGGTATGTGAGAAAGCTTGCCAGTAGCTTCTCGTGGGTCGGGTGTTCTTTCTGGGATTTTTCCGGGTTCTTCCTCCACCGTTAATACTGGCCGCCATGTATAGCCTATCTTGTGCAGAAAATTGGCGTTAAACCCTACAACAACAACAACAGCCAACGTTGATTGTCATTATTCTTGAGGCGTAATTTTATTTAGATTCTGTTCAATCTGAGTAATAGTATCCAAATTTATTCTTCCGATGTCTTTACTGATTAATTGAGGATTTTACGGCGTATCGGTGTCAGACAGGTTCTGTTGGTCCAAATTATACTACTCAGCTTTCTTTATGATTTAAGAAACAATCAACTTTTAAAATTAAAAATAAAATTGGAATGTGAGTTTGAAAAACAAGCGAAAAAAGTCACCACCCCACCCAAGAAATAAACCACTAAGCAAATGTGACATTCGTAGGGAACTTGTAAGCATGTCATATTTAAGTCGCCTTCGCCTTCTCACACACCTCTGCGCTAGGATAGACAGAGACGTACCTGGTCATTGTCTCCTTGTCGATACCTTCGTTTTCAATTAAGAAAGTGGCTATCAACGGCGGTGGGCTTTAGGATTGAATAAGTATCTATATATAGCGTAACAAAAGAAATATAACTGGCACGACTATTATATATTGCACCTTTCAAGAGATCGACAAGGAGCTTACTTTAAATATTAATGTGGACACTATGAAATTCCACTGTTAAGCAAAAATGTACAAGAGGACAACCACATTTCTTTATAACAGGCTTGAAATAGACAAACTGTCGCAAAATAAAAAGTAAATAAATAAAATTGGTATTGCTTGAAAACAAATTCACATGAATAGTTTCTCAAACTCATAGTTTGCAAAAATACAATGTGAGTTTGAAAAAACTATATCCTCTGCAAATATTTACGGGTATAAATCTTACCAACCAAGCTTTCAAAACGTGATAGAATATAATGAGAAGTTCATCATTATTATGGAAGAATGGTGATATAAATCTCTAAAGTGCCATCTTCCTTTTGAATCTGCAACAATTTGTATATTTTTGGAACGATGATATGTTTTTTGTTTTTTGGATGGCTAATATTGTACTGATACTGAGTACATATTATATTTTATAACGATAACTTTTGACTCGTACTCACAAGTTCTTTCAGACTAAATGTCTACGAATGATTCGTGTACTTTTTTCGAGAATAAAACACGTTGGAATATGAGAACGTTCACCAATAACTCATGTCTTCTACAAAAAACTCCGAGACATGGACTTAAAAGTATGGAGAATAATAAAGTTATGTTTATATATACCGGGTGAACCTTTGGTATACATGCCATACGGTGATATCTTTTCAAAGACAAGCACATTGTATGTGTTTGTTTTTTTATTTTAAATTTAGATGTTTGCTTAGATTTTCTTTGAGAGTTCAGTTGTACTATATATGTTAGCGATTAGACCACTAATTGGTTGCCCAAACTAATTATTGCTAAGAAATTAAAATATTAAATAATATTTCCATTAATTGAGTTAGAAAATATATTTCAGCGTTCACCAATGGATATTACGATGCGTGTTTTATAGCGTCGCGTATTATTAACCTAATCTTGCTTCAAGTGTTCATATGTAATTTTGTCATTATGAAACTATATACAATGTATCAAAATATAAACAGACATTTTATTGGTAACCATTGTACATAGACTTACGTTTTCGGAATTACTAAAGGAAAAATAAAGAACATTTACTAATCAGTGAATGCTTCTCAGAATTTTTAGTATTCTAATTTATGATCCCCAACAGAAGACTAGTTGTCTGGCTGTACGATACTTAATGGTTCGATACCTATGCCAAAAATCATTTTGTTTAGATTTTTTGTGTACTGACAACTTTAGACCCGATCACGCCGTACAGTAATTTAATATTGTAAGCACATTAAATGATAATAACCAACTTTTATGCAGATTACTTATAAATTTTACAGCAATATCGGCAACAGCAAGAAACAACAACTACTGTTACTACATGAAAATATTTAAGTGAGTCAAAATTAAGAATCGGAACAATTGAGACTTTCTGTTCTGTTACTAATGATTAAGTCACTGTTTCCACCATTACTGCTGCTCTCAACAATACTGGATAGTATGTATCACCATGAATACTCTCAGGACAAAATATTGAGATGTTTGCGATTAATTGTCACATGCTTTCATGATACAATATTGATTACGATTTTGACTGTTTCAAAAGAGTTCCACCTGACACCACTTTGATAACAACATAGGATAGATGTTTATTGCTTGAAGATGTATGTCCCAAATGCGAGGCAGTCTTTTGCTGTTAGTACAGAGTTCATCATGTACAGTTCAGAGTAATGTGGTACCGATATAGATAGTCCAAGATATGACCGGTGAAACCCGAGTGACACATCGTGTAATGCCTCCAATTATACAATATAAATTGATAAATGAGCAATTTTATAATTTTACATTTAAAATGTCCTCTTGTAACACGCATATGCGCTTTCATAATCTTTACTCACAGATGGACATATACTATGGAACTTATTTTGTATAATTTGTCTCTCCCCAAAACACAAAAAAAAATTTATCAAGTTGTTTACTCGTCTCGATGCCAGAACGTAAATATGACTCTCTGCAAATGACTGGGTATACGTTCTTTTGTGTACTAACTTGCCATATACTCCACTTACTTGTTTATAACGTTTTAGTGACGTGTAAATATAATGGTAAAATGTATGTAACTGGTTTACTTCGATATTATTTGGCAATGAAATATATTTAACAGCCACACATCGCAATCGTTATGGGTCGCTGTTACGTGCTATAATGACTTTCGTAGACGACTAGTGTTCTACCAAGTTATTAGAGACATGATAATCATAGAGAACGTACCTCTGGGTGAGCATGAAAGTGGCTTCGTAACCCTTTTGGATGACAATAATGATCAATCCTTTCTTTGGAAGTATTATCATGTTTTATTTATCGTGTGTACTCTTTTGAAGGAGGAAACGTATAAGCTATCCTGTCTTGTTCTGATGAATACGACATTTGCTAGTGCTGCCTGGCGAAATGCTGCTGTCGCTGTTTCTAAGACCCTCCTTTTAAAAATTGTGACTCCTGAGATACTTATTACTTTTCATTTCGCTCTTTCTTTCTAAAGTAGAGTATTGTTTTTGAAGTTAAACGCATGTGGATTCTAGGATAAATCCTTTAAAATATACATTTTTAGTTAAGTCCCTTCCAGTCAGCATCTGTATAGCTGACTAAAACTGCTAGACGCACCATTGTCGTTTGGAATTGTGCATCGACCAAACATCTGTATTTATATACTACTATAGGTCATATTGCAATTTACCTTGGACATATCAGTGGGATATTTATGTTGTAATAAATAAATAAAATATAAATATGTAACAGTACGTTTTTGAAAAAGATTACGTTTGGATTTCGACACAAACACAGGTGCTGGAAATGGCAGATGGATGTACAAATGAAATGCTACGACTTAGGACGTGAAGAAATATTTCAGTTTGGCAGGAGGTAGGATAGATAGCACTAATTACTGTGTTATATCTGTTTATCTTTCACATGCAGAAATGTACCAGTGTGGGAAATATCTCGAAAGTAATTGTGAAGTGGCGCGAATAGTATTTTGCATAAAAGAGCACGAGTTCACAAATGTTTAAATATGAAGTGTCTATGGAAAGTATAAAGTTAATTTGTGAAACAAAAACAAAACCTGGGAGAAATAATAGGACAATTATCAGAATTTAGTCATTTGGGTAGAATTTGGTTACTTTTATTCAGCAACAAATGGAGTTGGACTAGTAGTAGGCAATAATTGGGTGTGGACTTTTTGTGGTGGTACTTAAGTTCATAAAATAACAAAAGTCTTGTCTGACGAATTTGTATGAAATTTATAATATACTTAGTTTTTACATGATACTTTAATGATATATTTATTTCGTTAATAAATGTTCAGTACTCTAATACAAATATGGAATTTTAAATGCGATGAAATCGAATGACTCTGTGTCTGCCATGACCTGCTTGGTCAATGGATCATTTAAGTTAGGAAAAATCTTGTTTTACATGTCAATACTACACCAATCATTATTTACTTAATCACACTAGCAGATTGAAGCTGGCAACATACTTTCATTTATTACAATAGCTAGCATCATGCATACCCTTACTACGTGAATTCATTGCTTGTTTACTTTATAGATAAAGAAAGATGCCCGAATCACTGCGATATTGCATAATCTTACTGGCAGCTTTATTTTTCTCCGGATTTACCTCAGGTACGTAATATTATTTCATGTACCTTTTGCAAAATTATTATCCGCGCTGTCTTCAGGTAAAAAATGCAGCTGCGTGTATCTGTTCATACGTTTATATCCGGAGGGTCTTCAGATAGATAATATAATGAAATTACTATAATTAAAAAAAATGATCCCAGTTATGAACTTGTATTTCTATATTTATGTCTAAATGGGACGAAGTGCATGCATGCATGCATGCATGTATGTAATTATGTATGTATGTATGTATGTATGTATGTATGTATGTATGTATGTATGTATGTATGTATGTATGCATGTATGTATTTATGTATGTGTATATACATATATCCATAGATGTATCCTCGGTGACCTCCGTGCAAGAGTCGGCTCTGACAACATCTCCTGGCAAGGGGTTATTGGAAAGTATGGTGTCGGCCACTGCAAAAGCAATAATCTTCTATTGCACCAGACATGCTCAGAAGACGAATTGATCATCACCAACACCGTCATCCGCCTCCCTACCCGGAACAGGACGACATGGACGCATCCCCTATCTGAACACTGGCATCTCATTCACTACGTGATAGTCAGGAAGATGGCCAGGCAGGAAGATTCCAAAATGGCTGAACATCGCCAAGCTTAAGAACTCGATGTCCAAAACGGAATTGTCAATACTCTAGAAAACCATCTTCAATCCACCCCTCTGGACACCCAGGATGTGGAAGCAGCCTGGGCGGCCCTTAGAGAGTTTGTCCAACACCGCCACAGAAATTTTAAGGCCCTCCCCCAGAAAGCACAAGCACTGGTTTGATAAGAATTGCGGAAACAACAGGCAGTTGTTGGATGAAAAACATCGCCTCCACAAAGCATACATAAATGATAAAATGTCCACTTCAAAGAAAGATGCCTTCAATAACATCCGTAGGACTGTTCAACAGAAGCTGCGGTAAATGCAGGACTCCGGCTGAGTAGCAAAGCTGATGAGATCTAAAGCCACGCTGTCAATCATGATCTGAAGAAGTTGTATGATGAGCTGAATGAAGTCTATGGCACATCATCATCAGGATCATCCCCTCTCCTCAGTGCGGATATGAATACGCTGACAACAGACAAAGAAAAGAATCCTGAAAAGTAGGTTAAGCACTGCAGCTGCGTCCTGAACCGCCCAACATCCATCAATGATGAAGCCATTGATCGTCTGCCCCAAGTGCCAGTCAATGATTCACTGGATGACAAGCCAAACATGTTAGAGACCCAGAAGGCAATACGTCTGCTCTCTAGTGGCAAGGCTCCTGGCTCAGACTCCGTCCCAAGGAAGGCGGTGCGTCTCTGACTGAAAAGCTCTATCAATTGTTTCATCTCATGTGGCATAAAAAGACGATTCCCCAGGAATACAAGGACGCTATCAGTTGTTTCATCTCATGTGGCATAAAGAGA
>JAECUM010050137.1:0-12500 GCA_016617855.1 Megalonaias nervosa | reverse complement strand
CAGGTACGTAAAAACTATTTAGATAGGTTAACGGGTAGAATGAATTCGTTCAGAAGTTTAGGTGGAGCTTTCTGTTTTGTGTCTGAAGAACTTAGCTGGATTTGTAAGTCCTGAGGCTGTTTACATTACCTTGTCTGAACACGCGTACTTGATTGTATATTCCATTTAATAGTTTTAAACAAGTCACAATCACGCAGAATTAAAACTTCACGGACATAGCACAGAATTATAGTCTTTACTGGTCATTTTAAGCATGACCCGCACTTGTCTATCATTATATTCCCTGTATCAACTCACACTATTTAAGTTACTGTTTTCTGTAACTTTGTCATATAAACCATTAAATACCATCTTTGATGGATGTGTCTACAATTTTGTCAGTGGTTTATTATAACTATATGTTTAATGAATTATCGTCTGATATTTATCCTCACTCAGATGAAGTGTTTTTGTTTAAAAAAAACAACAGACTTAATAAGCGATTAATCACAAGCGTTACATGTCGTTTGCGTCTCCTAAAATCTTTTTAGAAGATTAAGAATCTTAACAAGAAAGTGGGGATCCCCGTTTGCCACGGTATGCTACCAGTGTTAAGGTGAAACAGGTATTGTTCAAGGCACCTTTCTAGCCCCTTCCTCATGCTACTGAGGTGAGCAGTGTTATCCTAAAAAGGGCTGCTCAGTCGCCCATGCAGCTTCGATACAGTGAAATGTGATCTTATTCCATTAGCCGATACAGTGTAGTTCTCCAGCTACAGCTCCCATTTTATCCACTCAACAATACGTCAAGGTATCTGGCAGGGGAATGGGAAATGATGCAATGACTTGCACATGAGTCGGAGATAAGTGAGGGAATGTTTCGCAGAGTCTCCCTCCCTGTAGTTGAGACCTGTCTGAATCCAGGGGCATGACAATGTCACTACGTTCAGAGACAAGTTCGGATTGAATAAATGACCATCAGTTCCAATTGCGCCTGAGCTGATGTCCTAAGCTGTCCACAGAGGTCTTGCCATGTAACTTCTAGGCCGGGAGGATCAGCAGATCTACTCGGTCGACTTTTCTGCCGGAGAGGCCTATCCAGAAGGAGGCTGCTGTAGCTGTACACTCCGTGTCAACAGTCATGGATGGCACCGTCTACTGTTATTTACGGTAGCAGGCGTACTTCGACCTGAGGGTAGAAGAAGTACATTTTATGTTGGTGTATTTTACACTTGTTGATGTATGAAGATACTTGCATTCTCTTTCAAGTTGCAAAAAGTAATCTAGTTTAGAGGGCTCTTGTTTTCTACCTTTCTATATATTTCTTCCGAAATGCACATACAAAAAGCTGACTGCAATAGAACATGCAGCAGTCAATAAATTACTACGATGAACAAAAAATGAATTTGCAGTGCTCCATCCAGGAAATGAAAATCTTAACGTTTTATTTCATGAACCATATCCATCAAACCTAATCATCCTTTCTCATTTTCCTACATTTCGCTTTTGGTCACCATTTAAAATAAATTTAGAAACAAAACAGTTCCTTCCTTTGTTAGACATATCCCTTGCTGAATACATTTACTTACAAGTGAGAACATTAATAATTAGAATTACATGGAACATCTTTTCGGGAATATCAGCGTGATAAATTGTATATGACAGAGGTATCAGATGCAAGAATGTTCAGTCTATATGTCAAAAGTGTTGACAGACTTTGCATCGCTCTGTGGCGAATGCCAATCGCGTGTTGAAGGTACGTTTTACAATGTGCCTCTCTAGAGTTTGATCGCTACTTGGATGCTAATGGAGTGTGATGTTATATTTGTTTCAAATTGTTATCACAATAAGCAATTGATACTTTGTATTACCAGCAAATACCATTAAATACATTAATTTACGAAATGATGTTCCAAATGACTTCACCCATTTTTGCTGGACAATGCAATATCTTTGGACTTTGAAGACAATATGGGCAGAAACATAATCGTTTCACTTTGTAATGCAGATCTTGTAAATTTTATCTACCACCAATAATTAATAGCAATACTGTTTTTTGTTTTTTACTTTGTGTTAGTCTGCTTTCGTTGTAGTTCAGCAGTATGTGCATTTGTGATATTTTTTAACTCAGTATGTTGCAGATTCAGTTAAATATCGTCTTAGTATTTGCTTTCGTGTATAACCTACTGGAAACAGCCAAAATATTCTCTTGCTAGTCACCCGTTGGTGTTAAAGCAAGCTTTGCTTAAACTATCCGCTGTTTAGTGAAGTAAATTAAACTCACCAACGCCACGACGTAGGAAATATTAATAGAAGGAGCCTTAGAGAACGATTGAAGTTAACAAAATCATTTCACGTTGTAACAAGTGCTTTTAGTATACAAAATTTATATTAGAAGTCAGTTCTCTAATTTTTCGAAGACTATAGGAAGCAAGAGGACGACATTACCGTCACTGATAGTACAAAGATCACCTTCACCCTAGAGAGATCAAAGCTTTAAAAGCGGTCACCATCGTATACATGTCACTCAGGAAACAACGCATCAGCAGTGGATACATATTGGAAATTACTATTTGCAGACAGGAAAGAAGAAACAGATGTCCGATGGGTAAAGGATGTACAAGGAATGGGGAAGCGAAAGAGATACAGTCAACTCATGATGATTATCATCATAAATCAAAATGCAACACAAACTTTGTTGACGAAAAGCCAAAGAACACTACTGGCAAGAAGAAAAATGCGTAAATGTTATGCTACTGTATCGAATGATGCCAAATGAGGACGAGCTATAGCAATGTGCAGTTTGGCGAATAACTATGAGCTCATAAGCCTTTTCAAAAACTGCAAGTTAGAGTTCCCTTTAAGGCACACATAGCAACAGGAAAATTCGAATCACCACGTTTTAAATTAAGGATAAAAACTTGTTAAACGGAAAATCATGAGCCGTTTTAATACTGTATATATTAACATAGTTATGAATGCGAATGAACATGAGTTGGAAATGTAAACATGTAAAGCAGTGGATAAAAGAAATCATAGGAAAAGAGCAGGTCAGCAATATCCACAAATACAGTGTTAATAGTCTTAAGACTCCTAAAACAAGAATTACACTTGCAAAAGGTGAGAAAACTAATTGAGGTGAATAATATTAAAGGGTACAATTTGCCATGTTCCTTCAACAAAGGTTTGTTGTTTGGTGAGAATACGTTTTTCCGTCTTCATCACGTACACGGTTACCTTTTGAGAGCACACCTACGGCAACTCTAATGTCACCAACATCTTCTTTGAGTTCCTCAATCACCTGTGACAAGCTCGTAATCGTCTGTTCGGTTGTCTTTGTGGCTTTTTCATATCCTTAACTATCTTACGAACTGATCCCGCATCTTCGTCTATTCCACTCTTCGCTGTTACTATATCAGTGTGGCTTTTGTGGCTTTCTTAATATCTTCGGAACGATCGGAAACTTCCTGTTCAATGCTTGTTCAAAGCCCTCTGTTAAGTCTTCCCGTGCAGCCTGCCGCGAATGTAACATACTGTTGCCATTTGTGCGACCGTCTATAAGATTTTAGAGAAGTATCCATGGAAGCTGTTGATATTGTAATCGTGCACTAGTGTTTGTAGGTCAATACGTGCCTTATCAGTTCACTGAAAACCACTGATCAGTAACGGTTGCAGCCATGCAGTTTCTTTTAAATGTTGATGCGTGATGTGACTGTTAGGGGCATTTGAGTCATACCCATCCACGTTTGGATTGTTTGTGTTTGTGCGTGCGATTTAGACGATGTCTGCAGTGTGAAAGTTTATGTGATATCTAGCAATTGGTCATCATGTTGCAGACACGAAACTTCATGTCTCACCAAGTCACTTCCTCATGTCACCATGTCGACCTGTCACAGCATTAACCTTGTAATGCTGAGAACCAAGCGAGGTAGCTGCTAGTAATATTTCTATAAGTCTTTATTATGACACGGCCGGGGTTCGAATCCATGACCTCCAACATCCAAGCGGTTATTCTAACCACTTAGGCCACTGGATCGGTGTGGCTGTTGAACGACAGTATCTTTGACTCGACATTCATATTCTGCCACGAAGTGATCGCTCTATAAACATATATTCGAAAATGTCGGACAGCAATTCCAGCTCGACTCGGATTTGGAAACATCACACCATAACCCATATATAGCGATGAGAAGTAATGCGCAGGATCGGGCTTGTACACGTGCATGGCAGTGTCTCGAAATTGCTCAAATACATCAGCGAGTAACAAGTATTAGTGCGTAGATACAGATCGTTATTGTCACCGAGGTTTTCGCATTTGAATGCTCACCAAACACTGGTCAATTAATCATTTTCTGAAATACCTACAAGTGACAACTATGAACAAAACTCTTTGATCAGTGGCAAATGAGTTTCAGAAAATCTGTTCAAGTCGTTTATAAACAAGCCATTTCTCGATAAAAGGTTCATGGTAGAAACACTAGTGCCCTTGGGACCTTATTGACGAGCGATTACAAAGTTGTCCCCGGTTAGACTGCTAACTAACTTGTACAAGGACGAATTTAGAAACTGCAGCGAGTCAATAAACTGCAGTTGGCCTAGTCTTAAGGTCATGCATTTTTCCATATTGTTTGGGATCCCGCTTAATGGTGAGTTTGATGCCTTGAATAATGCTTGCATTAAGTGACGATCGTACCAACGCAGGTTATAAATCACTGCTGAGAGTTTTGCTTTGTTTGGGTAAATTCTCAGGTGCAAATTGTATGCGTAGTTTGCAGTAACTCTTTAAGCGCCAGTGTCGTAACAATGATCGCGTACCATAGCACCGGTCCCAAAGTGACCATCACATATCAAGTAATGGGTGTCTGTGGAGAACATCCGAATACTATCATCCGTACGAATCATGATTTCTGGTGAATAGAGCTCCTTTCGAATCCATTTTGCTGTAGCTTTGATTGATTTAATAAACATCTCAACTGTATTTGGATCGCTAGCGCTCTTGGCATGATAAAGGACATGTTGCTGTATTACCATCATAACTAACTACTGCATAATTGAATCCACACGTTATTTGCTCAGCAACCTGCAGTTTGATTGCAATTGGAAGCATTTGTGTCTAACAATGAAACGTTCAAACATTCAAAGTCCGCGTAAATGTTATATAGGAATTTCATCATTCAATGTACTTTAGTAAACTTGATTAAGTTTTTGCAAGGTTCTGGCATTATCGTTCTTTGCGGTTTTTCATTGATACCACTACAGTACAAGTCATGGCTCGTTTGCTGTTGCTAAGTCTTAAATGCATGCATGCATTTTTTCCGTGGATATTTCTTACATGTATGCTTACTGTACTGGTTAAATAACCGAGCAAACTTCTTTATCCATATGTAGCGCAATATTGCTTCTGACTTTTTCATTTCACTCAACAGCAACAAATTTGTCCGTTTTTTTTTTGTTTTGTTTGTCCGTGCTGTCCTTTGTGTGGATAGTGCAAACGGATAAAAGCATTTGTTCCATGTGAACCCATTAAGAGCGATACATGGGTTTCAAATTTGTTTAGTGTGGCCTTAGTAACACTCACAGGAAATTCGATATCACCAAGGGTAAGTTCACTCAGGTGTTGCTATTTTTTTTCTAGGTAGGTATGGTGATCACTAACACCGAAAAAAATTGTTCATTCAAAGCGACGATTGCCCGAATGTTTTACTTTTTTACTGACCTTGGGACCCACTTTGGTAGTGTTATGTAACTAGATTCACGAAAGGGTTGATATGGATGCCTATGTACTTCAGCTTGCTCACATGTTTTGAGAGTCCATCCCGATCATGTATTGTGAATTTCTCCAATGTCTCGAGAATCATTCCTATCTCTTTGCCAATTTCATAATTCATAGTGCTGTTATCTTTGCAGTTCATGATTACGGGCGCACCGCAGAGAATCTACGGTGTGGTTGTTTTAAATCGATCGTTTTCAAGTGGCATAACCAGATGTGCGATATGGACAATAATTAACCCCAGAGCGACCAAAGTGTTGTAACACTGCTATGATTCGAGGATTCATATTTGTTAATAGCTGTCGAGCTTCTTTACCTGGTTTATATGTGAATGGGATAATTGCCACATGATTTACTAATTCACCGCTACAAGTTTGAAATGTGAATTCGAATAGTTGTGATTGACTATTTTGTCGATATTCACTTAATAATCGCAAGTATGTCGGCTTTTCGTGCACTTCATGGTACTTGCATATTATTCTCACGTGGAAAATGTTTTAGTTGTAGTACCGTTGCTGTTGTATTAGCAACCGCGTGTTGTTTAGTGATAATTGAAGCAGGCTGATTAAATGCAATTCAGTAATTCAGGTATATTAGCCTTGCGTATATGACTTGGAACTTATATTCCATTTTGCCATGAGATCTAATTTAGCTGAGGCACGTTAGGCATGCTTATGCAACGGGAAATCGTCTCTGTTTAATTATATTTTTATGTATTTTACTAGGATTAGAAACTGCAGTCGCTTCAGCCCAAGTTATTATTCCGTTTATTTATGTTTTCATGATATGATTCACCAACAGATCCACATGGCCGGCAAAGCTGATTATATGATTAGACTCCAATACCACATTTAAGACATGGTCGTGCACCATGACTATATCTTAACGCCAGTGTATGTGTTTTACAATATACATAATGACATATTCTACATATTCTATATCCGAGTTCCGAGTTCGTATTTTTCAAGGCAGACAACTTTGCATCAATTACGTCCCAATGGTAGGGATCTTTATATAAATTCCAGTGCACGATCTGCCCAAATTACCTTTTCTCTTCGTTGTTTTCAGTAATAACTTCTGAGTTTTTGTGTGCATGTGCTGTTCCTCTTTTACCTTGTTATAGTACCTTTCGTATATCCACTCTAGATTGGTACGTTAGGATGCCATATTTATATTAATGCCAGAAATGATTTGTTTAATTTATTTGTTCTCGGATATCGTAATCGTTACGGCTAGAACATTCACTAAAGTCATAAAAAATTCAGACTCAGTGGAAAATACATTCCTCTTTTGGGACTCTACTTTCTCGAGCAAAAAAATATAGAATTTTGTTTGATCTTTGCTATATTTATATGTCTGTACTAGTTTATTTCGTTCCATTTCTAAGCCCACTCCCAAGTTACTCAGTTTATCAATGTGCTCCGCCTATTTCTTTTAGAACGTACATAACACATTTGAGCTTTTTAGATAATTCTGTGTCATGCACTCAAACAATACAACGATTTCAGTTTATCTGTTATACGCTTGATATTCAAGTCATTTGGTAAAATGATACCATAGTCAGACACTCCATGTCATTCCTGAAAATTATTTTGATGATCAATCTGCTTCTCTGGTCATATATATGCCATTGCAATTATTTGTTTTAATATAAAAATTAAATTTCTTCGTTCAAGTTGTGCTTGCTTGAATTAGTTTAATTTATTGGCACGCGACTAACTATAAGCATGATCCATGTCAGGCTTACGGTCAACTAGTCTCATGCAGACCATACCAGCTTCAGATACAATACAAAGACGGTGAGTATCACGTATCCGTCACTTATATCGACTTTACAATTATCAAGTTGACTTTCATTTTCTAATTTCACCAGTAGGACTTGGTTGTCTCCCTATTTATTTAAAAGAAAACAATTAACCCCCAATCTTAGACTACATCCGGCAATGTTGTATCCCAAAGTATGGCTCCGTAGTTTTCACGCCTAACGGCTCTGTTGAGGGAATGAACGAAAATCGTATGGAGAAATACGTAATCGGCCCTCCAATAATGATGCTGATTTCAGAAAATACGTCATTTTGAATTACTGTTCTCAACATTATTATGCCAATCCACACAAACGGTCTAGTGTAAAGGTAAGCATACGGTCAAGAAACGGTACTTTTAGGCTAGCCAGATTATTTCAAGCCCGTTCACGCAAAGTAGTCTTGGTTATTTTATAATATTAGCAGAGCTGAACGGTGCAAATTCATTTTTTATCAATTTCCCTTTGAATGTGTTCTGGCACACAGAAATCAATACCGCTGATTTAATTCAAATAGCTTATCCGTCTCCGAATGTTTTAGAGAATACTGGTTTGATTTAATACCTTTTATTAACTTGCTATTTTGTATCACTTGCACATATATTATTTAAAAGAGGCCTGATTATTGATCGAAACAGCAGTTGCATAGTAATTCATTGTGGTCTACAAGGCTTATGCATAAGAAACAGGTAGTGGTAAATTGTTCTTTGGCTCTTTCTGGGCTCTTTGGTTTCTGTTATACCTCAGTGACTCTACTTACCATGACTGGTTACTTCGTGGATTATTAATGCTAAACATCGATGATTTGCATATGTAACATTGATCGCCTAAACAGGGACCCAAAGGGACCAAAAGGGTCAAACTAGACACTTTAGTACGACTCAAAACCAGCTGAAACGTATCGGCTTACACTATGTATAATATATAAAAGAAATAGATTTCTTACTGAATCAATTGAGATAATATCAATCCTGCTATGTTCGCAAATACAATACTAATAGCAACATAGTTCTCCTTCCTAATGCAAGCAAGCGCCACATAAAAAAAAAGAAATGGAAGCAAACAGTCTATGCATATTAGTGAATTTGAACTTTGTCAGCATAGGAAACGGCTCATGCTTATCACTAGACCACACAATCGTCTAAAACTCGATCAAAGTTCTTAGTTCGGCTATTATGAATGCATCAGTGAAAATATTTATCGGTCATCACAAGAATGAATTATTACATTTATTGCTCGTTAAAAATCCAGAAAATCAGCTATCCAGTGAGAGAATAAATAGTGCAAAATATATATTACGAATATTTCTTTGTAGAAATGAAATCAAAACAAGAATGGTGCTAAAATCACATTTACAATATTTAAATCGTTATTTGAGTCCATGCCAATGTTAGTAGTTTACTTTTTTCTAGAGGATTCCAACTGCAACTAACAGATATAATTTACCTCATTTTCATGTACTTTATCTTCTTTAATGCTGGACAAATAATAGTTATCAATCCACGTAAAGAGACTAGTAGCGATATCACCTATTAGATTTTAAATATGTCAGGATCATAAGTGACAGGCACACAGATCTGCTGTTATACTACTTTTAGAAACACGTTGTTCTGCAAACACTCTTCATTTCATTTAAAAATAGTTCATTGAATGATAGATGATTGATTTTGTTAGAGCACACTTTGGTAGAGGCTGTGTGATTACGTTTATTATCATAATGTCAAATGATTTAAACTTTATAATTTGTACGGAAAGCGATTATAAGAACGAAATCCTATTAAGGTAATAAGTTTTTTCTTTACAACAGCACAATAACACTGTAAAGCTACCTCCGGAAAACGATGCTGGTACTTATTTCGCTTGTGCAACAAGTCTGGCCCTAAAATGTGCGAAAACATTACATCTATCAAACTACTGTACAGGCTTCACAGTGCAAAGAGGTAAGGCATATTTTGCTTTTTTCAATTATATAGTTTTGTTATAACGTTGATGTCTCCATTTAGACATCATGCATTGCCACTTTTGACCTACTAAAATAATGTTGTCCCTGGTGACCCTACCATCTCTCACGCTTCCGGTAAAGTACAGCTTAAGTATTAGTCTTTCTCCTGTTGTGCTCCAGTTAAGCTTACAAATGTTTCTATTTCTTTGACAGAAGAAATATTATTGAGCAGACTTGAGGAAACTAACTGAATATGATTTAAATCTTATGCGCATTCTCCAACTCAATAGAACCTGCTTCATGAAATTATAAACACTCTTTGTGGATCCTTTCGGACTTATAATATATGATCTGGATAGCTACCTAATATATATTGTTAGACACGTCATTATAGAACAAATGAGTAAGGCGAAAATAACGTAGCACGAACAATAGTTGTTTCATGACTCCTTCAGTAAACTATCAGCCACTCAATTCAAGAATGTATGTGGAGATACTCAACTTCACTTCAATTGGTGTATGTGAGATGTCTTCAGGTCGATCTTGATATTGATTGAATCTGAGAATATATAAGATAAAATGAATTATTTTTAGCTTACGCAGTTTTAATTTCAGAAATTTTAAATAACGACTCGGTAGAAATCAGAAGCGTACAGGATTCATGCTTAAATAGTGAGTTCGTAATTTTGGATGCATATGGTCAAAAAGATACACAGCTCTGAAAAGAAGAGCGTTAGCTAATTTGCAAACATATGAAAACAAATTAGAGAATCAGCCGAGTCCCAAGAGATCCTACCGATTCAATCAAACCACGGGTGGACCGACAAAGAACTAAAACTAAGGAATTATCCTGGATAATGCAATCGAATACTTATATGAAATTCGGCCAAAACGAAAACATCTAACCTTTCTTTGCAGTCGTATCAAAATTACAGCCAGGCATCACTTTTTAACCTTTACGAAAGTGCTTGCGATAATATATACACAAGCAATCTAGCTTTATCTAATTTATTTATTTATTTATTCATCTATTTATTTATTTATTATGACATAGCAGGTATAGTTTTTCTATAGGATGGGCAGTTTCATATTTTTTATATTACCACAGGTTAAAATATTACTTTATGTGATTCTGATTGGTCCAAATAAGTTCATGAAATTATTGTGCAGTATTCTCTTTATTGATCGGCTGTGATAGTGGGAAAGCCTTTTTAACAACGCCTTCTGGAAGGTTTGTTTTCAATGGAATTTTTGACCGCGATTTTTCGAATAGACTCGAGAAGGGAACTGGGGAAAAATGGTCTCGTCTGCTTCGATATGGCTAATTTACCTCCACAGGGGTTTGTTATGTCATGTATAACATAATATAAAATGAAACATGGCTAAACCACAAGACAATAACAATAACAGCAAGTAAAACTATGGGTAATTGCATCTGAGGTGTAGGGTTAAGGAAGGCGGTATGTCTGTAGCATGGAATCCACCCTATATACAATCGTGGTTCTAATATTCTCTTAAAGAAGTACATAAACTCACCTCTGTTCACAGAAGAATGTGGACATAAACCGGTATCCAAAATTACTACATAATAGAAAACTGGAGCACCCATTATTAGCCAATATTCTCCTCAAACATACTAAGCTGAGTAACTCCCACAATATAGTATACTGTTGGTTACCCAGCCATATTGGAATTAAAGGTAATGACAAAGCAGACCGCGCTGCTAATATGGCCGTATCACTGGAACTATCGGATTTTAAAATACCGTATACTGATTTTAAACGTAGAATGTTAACGTCAGAAATGGCAGGCATCGTGGAATGATGCCGTGAATAACCAACTTCATGCCATCAAGCCAACCCTAGGAGAATGGACTCCTTCCTACAGAACCGTCCGTAGGGAGGAGGTAGTCATTGCAAGAATTCGAATTGGTCATACTTATTTATCCCACTCCTACATACTAAAGGAGAAGACCCACCAGAGTGCATATCTTGCAATGAACCATTCACCGTTAAGCACTTTATGTTAGAGTGTTTCGACCTCCAACCTACGCGTGATCATTATTACAATGTGCATGACATTAGGGAGTTCTTTGATACAGTTAGCGTTTCTTATATTATAGACTTCCTGAAGGAAGTAAACATTTATCATAAGCTATAGCTTTTATGCTATAACCTTGTACAGCTTTATGTGCTATATATACCGTCGCTAAATTTTAATTACCTTTCATCTGTTTTCGTTGTCATACATCATTTGCACTCCCCGTTGATCGGGAAACTTTATTTATTTATCACCGTTACCAATTTATCGTTTTACTTTCAACTGTTTGGTTTCGTATCGCTGGTCGATACAAAACCTTTTAACATTTTTAAATGATGAAAGATATAACCTTTTGTATGGCGCTAAATAGCCTCATAGTGCTGGTGCGCCGTTAAAATTCAACCAACCAACCAACCAAACTGGCTCAGAAGTTTGTCCAACCACTGCATATTTACACAGTAAATATATGATGCAGTTCCGATTCAAAATGAAAATTGTTTGCATATTCTGTAGTCTACTGTTCCAAATCAAGCACTGCAAAAACCCGCTCGCAAACACATTACAGTAACAATGGGAATTTCTTCATCCAGTAAACCTTCTTTCACATAAATATCGCAATATAAATGTAATGATTAGTTGTGAAAGTTACTCCAAGGTTATGTAGATATGGATCGTCAACTGTACGGGTAGTGCATCAAACAATGAGACATCAGACACATTGGACATTCTGTGTTGAAAAATGATTTTGTCCGTGTACAATGTTCTGTTTATTCGGAAGGACGCTTATTCTTTGGTTTACAGTTTGTAAGAAAAGCATGATGTACCTTTAAACGTTAATACTAGTTTAACTTTGGTTGGGACTACTTTTTAGGCACAACAATTTAATGGTGCATCGTCTGTCAGAATGAATTAAATTATTCGCACTTCTTTCCATCTAAATAATTTCCACTGAAATGAACACTTTGTAAC
>JAECUM010050136.1:0-12379 GCA_016617855.1 Megalonaias nervosa | reverse complement strand
CTCACTTATATTAGTCAGGTCCATCTGCAAACAACATAGACCATGCATTGCCTTCGCATAATGTGCTGGCAAATCAGGCTTTGTTCCTCCAGTACATTACACGATGACAGATATGGGTCTGTGCAGTTTGCAATTGGACTTGGCTCATAAGCTATTGTGGGTCTGTGCAGTTTGCAGTTGGACTTGGCTCATAAGCTATTGTAAATGATCATTATATTGCTAATTGAATGTAAGAATGGGTTGGTAAATGGTACGTTATATTGCTAATTCAGTTGCAGGTTAGAATGGGTTTGTGGATGGTACATTATTTTGCTAATATCAGGTAAGAATGGGCATATTTTGGGAACCATTAGTCTGTTTGGCTTGTTTTCTTCAGCAATAAATTTATACTTAAGAGTAAGTTAATGCAGAACATTATCATATAGAAGGTACTAAATTTGTATCAATCACCACCAGTCACTGGAAGGCAAGAATAAGTGTTCAGAGAAACTGTTTGTTGACTAGATTTTGCTACTGTTTCCTATATAAAAAAAAAATAATTCTTGTATATTAGTCACTGCATTACATCACGGCAAAGAAATTATAAAAGTTGTCAGACTTCAGTGCTGAAGTTTTTTTTTTGCTAGATAAATCTGTTGACTGGAAGACACAGGAGAGCTGCAAAGAATAGTTATCATTGGAAACCCTTGAAGATATTTTCTTCTTTTGTTATACAGGTCAGGTCAATATTGTCCTGTCAGTTATTCGATATTAGCACAACAAGTTAACAATTGCGGACATTATCTTTAGAAATAATGTGTAAATTTTCGCCTACTCGAAGTCCATTCATGCTATGAAACAATAGAACTTCAGCTTTAAGCCGCTAATAAATTTTGTAATTTTGACTGACTGTAAACCTGTTTGAGAGTGAACTAGGTTGACAAATATTTACAGCTGAAAACAGATTTACTTGTTCATTTTTAGGGTGGCAAGTTCAAGGTTAGGGATGCCAGAATTGTAATGCAGCACTAGCAACATTCAGTTGTGACAACATCATCTGTACATACTTGCATAGAAGTCAGTCAGATCCAACTGTAACTGCACAGACCCAGATCTGCCATCACATAATGTGCCAACAGATCTAGATATCTGTAGTTTGTTAAGCCTAATAGTAGCACAAAGGACGTACCTAATCTGCCAACATATGTGACAGCATATTAGAGTCTATGTTGCTTGCAGCTAAAACCAGATCAGAAGCTGAAAACTTGAATTCATATGCACAGAATACATTTAGTTGTCACATGGAATGGGAGATAGAGGAAACTGTTCTTTCATTTCTTTTAAGAATAAAAAGCAGTCTCATTTTGTGGATGACTTCCATATTACCAGCTGGTTATATGCCTTGAGGAGGTAATTATTGGGGTTTGGCAGTTTTGCCATGACAATGCAGATGAATGAAAATTGGACCCCTGTTTTTCATTGACAGTAAGAGCTTTTGGGATGGCCTATTGTCAATCATCTATTATCCATCCAAATATTAACACAAGTTTATGTCGCTATACTCATCCTAAACTACTTGGAGGACTGCCATGAAACTTCACACACACTCATTCATCCCGTTGTCTAGTTGGTCCTAAATGAAAATGGCGCCAAACTGATATTGCTAATCCTCCTGAATGGAACATCATTTTGGCACAGGGTTTTCACCAGCAGACTTCTTATGGTGTCTAATTGGTCCTAAGTCAAAATGGTGCCACCTGGACATCCAGTATGGCCACCACAATGGCTAGCTTGAAATTCTTGCATAATGCACAAGCAGATCTGGTTCTCTGCAGTTTGTTAGTAGTAATCAGTAGAACAAACAACATAGACACTAATCTGCATGCACATTATGATATGGATCTTTGTTGTTTGCAATTTGACTAGACTTGTAAGTGAGTATATATGTTATGTGAAAATTCCTGTGGGTTTGTTTTTTTGCATTCATCATATTCTTGTCACAAATTGCACAAATTGAGCCTTGCATAGTATAATATTAAAATTTGTAAAAGCGTGAAATTTAAACAATGTGAAAAATTTCAAAGATGGTCTTGTGGATTTCCCTTTGGCCCAGGTCAGTAGCATGCATTAGTTGTGCATCAGTGTTTAGAACTTTGTATCAACAAATATTCTTCAGCTTGTCTATAAAATGACTTCAAACAGATTTTATTTCCATTTAATTTAGATACCATTTTAATCCAGTTGCAATAGATAACTGAGGTAGCTACCTGTAATAAATCATTTGCTGCAAATTTTGTCATTGAACTTCTTGCATCATCAATGGAGATTTTCTGATCTAATCCCTTGTTAATTGGGTACATCACTTTTTTTAATGTTTACAATGTTGAACTTTAAGAATTATATTGCTTCCCGGGAAGTCTGTTTCTATGGCAACTGCATGAAGCCACACATTTGCTTTTTTGAAAAATTGAGTTTCAGAGTCTAAATTGACAGAAAGCATGACCAGATGCTTTCGCTGTTTGGAACCCAGTAATTGAATTGTATCATTCATTGTCATCACCTTTCACCTAGCATATTCGTTCAAGACACAGATTTTCCCTAATATTGTTAACATCTTGATAAGCTTTTGTACTTAGTGTTTAAGAAATGAAAATTGTACATTTTTGTGCTTATTTTTTATGTGCATTTGCTAATACTGAAATTTTCAGCTTAACACTATGCAGTGTTATGAAGCATGAAAAGGCCAGTTGCAGCTAGTCTGACAATTTCAATTTGTGGCAAGTATGCATGCTCAGAAATTTGAATTACACATGCTGTGTAAAAAAAGGCTTTTTTTGTAGCTGCTTCTCAGTTTAATTTTTGCAGTTAGTGATTAATCATGTGAATATAAAGGTAATATAGGAGTTGAATTGTACAAATATTTCCAGAGGTTCTTAGCATAGACTTGTAACCCTTGGGTCACAAACTTTTCCTTTGTGTTTTAGCAACCATTTTCACATCCCTTTTAAACTCACTATAAGTCTGGTTCAACTGCAAACAACGTAGATTCTGAACTGCTGTAGCATAATACATCTGCAGCTTAAGGTCTATCTTGTTTGTTCCAATGATTACTCCTAACAAACTGCACAAACCCACATCTGCCAGCACATTATGAAAAAACCAATCTGGGTGTGTGCAGTTTACAGTTGGACTCGTCTTATAAGTGAGTATAAACGATAGCAACTAATAACGATTTCTAGTATAGTGAGAAATTTTTTATTTCCACAGCAAATCAATAAATTCCTGATTTTGAAGGTATCAGTAGTATGTAACTTGCAATGTATGCTTGCTCATAAGTTGAGTCAAACTGCAAACTGCATAGACCCTGATATGCTATCACATAATGCACCATTTGATCAGAGTGTGTGTTGTTTGTTGTAGATATTACTCCAAGCAAACTGTGTTGACCAAGATCTGCCAGCACATTCTGTGCTTGCAGATTTGGGTCTATGCGGTTTGCAGTGGGACTAGTCTTATAAGCAAGTATATACAGTACTGACCAAAGGTCTGAACTTTTAGAATTGTTGAAAAGGAAACTCGTTACAAATAAATCATTTTTATCTTCTAAATAATATTCCATACAAATTTAAGCCAGAGAACCTAAAAAAGGGACTAAAACAGATAAATCAAGGTAAAATGGGATGTGTTGTCAGGTTTATGCTACAGTGGAAACAATGTAATTGATCTTTACATGAAACAAACTAAATGTTGGTTAGATAGGTTTAGATTAGAGGGGTTAGATTAGAGCCGATCAGTGTAAAATACAGCGTAATAGGATTACTCTGGACTAACTTTTGTAAGCAGGGATCTCGGATCAGATTAGACAGTTTTCATTTAATTGGTTGATCCATTAATTGCAATATGAATTTGGTTAATTAGGAGTTCGAAAAGTTGTAACCATACTGAAGATGAAGAGAGTGCTGATGTCCTAACATGATTCATGTTCATTGTTGTTTCAAGACCTACATTTTATGTTGTTTATTAGGGAAGTAAAATAATATTTATGACCATCCTAAGGAAGTCATAAATTATCCTGAATCAATTATGACAAAAATATGGTGGCTGACATAATTAGAGGCATTAATGGTAATATGTGTAGCAAATCAGATCATTACTGATGAGATTCCAATGACTGTGTTTTGAACTGATTGTATGAAATGCAGTGTCTTGCTCTGTATAATTACGTAATTATACATTCAGAGTAATATGATTTGCTACAGATTACACAGGCTAGAGATGGCAGCCATATTATGCTGTTCATCACAAGCAGTGATAATCTATTTAGGTTTTAAAAGGTTGCCAGATATGGCGATAATAATAATGAATGACTCTTCACTAACTTGCCACACTTGGAACACTCTGGATCCAAGCAATATGAAATAAATGTCATGCTGGCCTCACATTTAATTTACTTATAAAGCCATTTTTAATCATCGTTTTGGTAATACTTATCAGTACCATTCTGCAGAAGATGATCCAGTGATAAATGATTTAAGTTGATTCATTTGCTAGGTATTTTTGGGGCTTTTAAAAAAGATTTTTTTATAGGTACATGAATGTGTGGATATGCTGTGAGTGGATGTTTTCTTTAAAGCATATTTGGTTTGGTTTGGTGCTTCATGGCACATCAACATAAGTAGGTTATTTAGTGCAGAGCCAACTGGAGTAAAATGCATTGCACAAGGACACACCACCATAGCTTACCTGGGTGGGTCTAATGGTAGGAGTTCAACTTGTACACTTTTGGTCATGAGTCTAGTACTCAAACCACTGAGCCACCATTTCTTCTGCCTCCAATTACTTGCCTCCTGTAACATGCAGGAGCATACATTTTGGCCGATTCAGCACACACAAATCAAGGTTGTTGTAATGGCAAGACACCTTTCATTGGGTATTAAAACTTTCAAATTTGAATCAACCACTAAGCCACAAACAGTAACATATACAAAAGTAACCATTAAAGCCACTAACATTGGTACACCAGATATGAAGTAAACTGACAGTGTCAGTTAACATGCTATGAAAATGTCTTATTATGTTGAAATTTAAGGATGTAAAAATGCAAATACGAATGAGAAATGATGATTGAAACATTCAAACACTATCTGAGTGGGCGATTTTGAAGTTGTTTTTGAGGAAGATGACTATTAGCTGAGGTTGGACTTGAGATGCAACACACGTTTTCATTTTTTTATAAAAAAATAAAAAACAAACAAACAAAAAAAACCCCAAACCCCCCCCCTAAAAAAAACCCCAAGGAATGAAAGGGAGATAACTGTCTAGTGCTTTTCTGATTATTCAGTTTGATTAAGTATCTCTCCCAATTAACAGAATGACCAATTAATCAGTTATTGTTAATTTTGTGATTTTAATTGAAATTCAGTTCTGCACCATTTCCACTTGGATCGTTTAAAATAGCTTGGTTTGGGCAAAACAAAGTTTGGACAGATCAATGTTTAATGTCTGTTGTAGGACACTTTGCTTTTGAGCACAAGTTTTTGGGTCAAAAATGTTTTCTGAGACAGTTGTATTACTCCAGTGATAAGACAAAACAGATTAATGTCATTTTAAAAAAGTAGATGAAGGGCTTGCTCATCAGAAGTGGTCCAAAGCACTTGCCTTTACCAATCAATGCCATCTCACCTCTGTCTACAAGTATTTGAGTCTCGGGCTCGGCTTATGTGGGTATGTGAGAAAGCTTGTCAGTAGCTTCTCATGGATTGGTGGTTCTTACCATGGCTTTCTGGGTTCTTCCTCCACTAGTTTTACTAGCCGCTGTGTGTAGCCTATCTTGCACTGCAAAATGGTCTTTAACAAAAAAACAAAAGCAACAATCATGATAGAGAGTGTATTTTGTAAAGGACTGGGACTGTATGATCTGATGTAAAGAAGAAAATTAATATTTTTGTCAAGTTGCCTTGATATAATTTTTATCTGTGTTATGTAGATATGGAAAATTGTCTTCAGAGTGGCAGTTCGTATATTTTATATAAAAGAGACCTTTAAATTAAAATCCTGTGATATATCTTGATTGGCAGCTTCTGTGACTCAGTGGTCAGTGATCTGGATTTACAGTTAGGGGAACATGGGTTCAAATCTGGCTAGACCATACCCAGGTTAATTTCAATGGTGTGTCTTGGGACAGGGCATTATACTCCCATTGCCACAGTACTAAACAGTCTATCATGTGCTTATGTGTCATTAAGCACCAGTTGATCTGTCTGAATGCATGATTCAGGATATTAATTATTATCTTGAAAAGAAGAATATTTCAGTAAAAGAGGGAATTATTAAATAAAACAATGGTAAATATTGGGTCAGCACTAAACTTGAATAACATCTAGAATAGTTGGTTACATAGTGCAGCCCATTTCAAATAACCATATAATGAAAAATTGTCTTTCTTTATCATTATCATTTATGGGGCCAAAGGGGAATACTAGCACCACCTTAGATATTGATCAACAGTTGCTTGATTTGGTATTTTTGTGATAGCATTATAGTTGAACTTCTGATCTTTCTGCTACTCATTCTCATCATCATCATCATCATCATCATCATTATTATTATTATTATTATTATTGCAGTGATGGCTCAGACTTACCCTGGGAGTAACCAGAAAGAGAAAGAATATGACTCTTATGGGGCCTCATATCAAACAGAGGATGGGGACTGGACAGGATCAAGGCAGGGGTGAGTTCCTAGATCAAACCTAGACATTATCAAAGCAATTGTCTTGTCTATTTGGACCATGAGATGCAAAAGTATTCTATCAAATACTAAGATCTTCTCCCTTTTATTAAATGTATATTAACTATGGTAATCTTTTTTAACCACCTTGTTGATATCAAGCAAGCAATATGTATAGTTTGAAAGTGTGTTTTGTCCTTTTTAAAGTACATTTTGTACTATTCCTCACCTCTTTTTAAAACTTTTCTTAATGTTTTGGGGAATTTTAGACATCTTGCCTTGATGGGACCTTGAGGAAAGAATCTGTTTAGTACTGGAAATATCTACAGAAAGGGAAAGATCAAAACATATACATTTAATATTGACAGGTTTATCATTTCTGATGCATACAGATTTGTTATGGTTCAGATAGTGAGGATTCAAAATTTTGGATACTTTATCATTATCCAATGGATTTTAACTTAGGATTTATATTCTAAGATATACATCCTGTTTGCATACACATGTTTCATACTAAAGTAAGGACACCTCTCATACATTTGACAATGAAAATATATTTGCTGCAAGGTCTGGAGCCTTTAGGACTGGGACTCTTTCTTCAATGGTATGCCATCTGATATCTGGCACTCTAGACAGAGCAGCAGTCTTGGCCTTGCTAATTGGTTTGGAATGCTCTGCAATTTATAAGGTTACACAAAAATCTTGAGAGTGCTTGAATGAGAAGCATGCATGAGTTTTTCCTCATATCAGTCAGTTGCTGGCTTTCATTCACTTAATGGTTGCCTCTTGTGCAAACACCACAACTTCCAGTCTGCCTCCCTGCATCCTCTAGAATAGAAGACATCTGTTTATCTTGCAGATTCTTTGTAACTCAAGCTAGTATGTAATTTTGATTCACCTGACAAATTTATTTGCAGTTGGATTCACTTATAGCATAACAAAATTAAGGTTTTGACCTTCACTTTATGTATAACCTTTCCTTTGTGGAAGATTAAAGTGTCAGATTGGGTTGGGTTTTTTGCTATGTCAGCAAAGCTGGCATTGCACAAAGGTATTTAGACTGGGACAGTAAAAGATGGATTCATATGTTTCATTGTATCATCCATTGGTTTTCAGGTGTGTCTGATGATACAAAACACTATCATACTGGGTTCACTGCCAATTACTCTCAGCATAGGAATAACACTGAAGAAAGTTTATTGCACATGTTCATACCTAGAGTTAGGTGTATGTCCAAGGAACTTTGGATAAATTTCATTCAAATGCAAGTATTTTAGATTTCTTATTGAATGCTGTCAAAATGCATTGTTGGAAGAAACTGAGAATTATACAGACATTACTCATTTGTTGAGAATCTTCCTAAATGTGATCCTCCAGAGCAGGAGGGCAAGTCTCCTAGTTTCAGCAATGCCAACCAACCCTACTATCAGTATTTGCATACCTGTCAACTTTCTTGCCTTTGGTGGGGGTGGTTAGTTGAATTAGTTAACCTAGGATAAAGCAACCTGAATTTTGGAATGGCCCTTGTCCATTATGCATATTCCAGCATCTGTCCAGCACCTGGCAAGAATTCCTTATTTCAGCTTCTTCTCAAAAGACCAGTTTAAACCAAACTTGGCATAGAGAATCCCAGCATAATGGACTTTCAGATTTATACAAAATTTTCCAATCTACCTTTAAATATGCTGAAAAAAACAAAACAAAACAAACAACATTAAACAGCTTCTTTTCTACAAAACAGCTGAAAAAAATATTATCAAATTTTTGGCAGCATCTTTGCATGAGGACCTTTTGGGTTTTTACAAATGATACGAATCAACCATCAGCTATGGCCACCATTTCCAGAAAGTAAAACATGTCCATCATACATCAGCTTGTCAAAAACTGCTAGACCAATCTGAACCAGACTTGGCACAGAGCATCAGGTCATAAATACCAATCTGGTATCAAATATGGCCGACATTACTAAAAACAAAGGTAAAACCTTTAAACAGTTTCTTTGTCATAAACTGCTCAGTAGAATTTGACTTGATTTAAGAGAAAGCATTCTGATATTAAGGGCTTTCAGATGTATGCAAATTATGTTAATTCACCATTAAAATATGGCCACTGTTACTAAAAATGGAAAATCCTTTTTTAAAAAAAATTTTCATAACTCAGCAGAATTTGAATAAATTTTACATACAGTGTCTTGGCATGAAAAGCTCTTATGTTGGTACAAATGATGCCAATCTGCAGTCAAGTATGGCTGCTATTACTTAAAGTAGAAGTGCCTTTAATAACTTATTTTAAATAACCACTGTAAAGAATTTTACCAAATCTAACAGAAACTGCCCTGGTTTGAATGCCTTTCAGCTGTATACAAATGATGCCATTTCACCATAAAATATGGCTGCTATTGCTAAATGTAAAACAACATATGCACAACTTTATCTCATTTCTAAGGGATAAACAGAATTTGACGAACTTTGACATAAACCATTCTTGCATAAGGGCTGTCAGTATGGAATTATGCTGAAGTTTGTTAATACGGAAGATACAAAAACTAGTGAAACCTTGAAACGGTTGTTTTGATAGCATGTACAATCAAGAGCATTCAAGAAATTTCAACAGAACACACCCTACTGAAGCAATCTGGCTGTTAGGTATGCATACAGAAAGCTAGGTGAGCAGCCATTTGTTTCTTGTTTCGGGGTTTTGTGGTTGCAGGGAGGGTAGTTACACATGGTGTATGCAAGTAACATGACATAGTTATATAAAACTTCTATTGTTTGGCTCATGTAACCTCTGTATTCATCATCACAAGAAACCATCAAAAGTCCACTATGTTGTCTTTACACCCATGGATGCCAATGATAATATGGTCTCATTTGTCAGTAATTGACCTAATCCTGCTTAACCAATCATTGTTGGAAGCTAGGGTAAAATTTTCTCTAATAGTTGACCCAATATGTTTCATGCTGACTGAGGGAGACAATCAGATTTTCACTTCCAGACACAGTTGTTTATCGTTTAATAAAACCTGTCATTTGTTTGTTGTTACCTTTCTAAACGCATTAAATAGGCCCACACACTTTCCCAAATCAAGATATTCAATGCAAACGGACTGTATTGTGTTGGAGTTTTTTTTAATGCCCCAACCCCTTTCATCGGACGTGGTTGGATATTTGAGAATTTGCATTAATCAAATCACAATTATATCTTCGTGTTTGGCAGTTTAAAATCATGCTTTTGGTTTAAAACTCATTGCTGGTTTCAAATCAAAGTTATAACTTTGATTAAAGAACAAATCTCAATCCAGCAGTATGAACTGTCTGTGTCCCTACTGACAGTGCTCATTAGTTCTGTCTGATCAACCTGATGCTTGCATTGTGCATATATAACATGGTGAAGAGATTATTGCGTCTCATTGACCTGGCAGTTAAAATGCAGTTCATTAGGACTAAATCAGTTGCAGCCAATGTGGGTATGTGAGAAAGCTTGCCAGTAGCTTCTTGTGGGTCAGTGGTTCTCTCCAGGGTTTTCCCGGGTTCTTCCTCCACCATTTATACTGGCCGCCATGTATAGCCTATCTCATGCTGAAAAATGGCATTAAACCCTACAACAACAACAACAACTAATCAGTTGAACACTGATCTGCCTGTACATTATTCAATGGTCGATCAGGGTCTGTGTGCTTGCATTTGGCCCCGACATAAGTGAATATGTACAGTACGTAATACTGTCTTGTTTAAACAGAGACTGTGACCCTGCTTGCTTCTGTTCTTAGTGATGTTATATGTTATTCAGTGAACAGACAGTTATGCTTTTAAATTATGTACTGGTTTGCTGAAATTTTTTTAATATTAGTTCTTTCTGACCTTTTTTCGTACTAAAACTTTTGTCAATGAAAATTCTCCTGATCTGAGGTGAAATCTCCAGTTCAAACTTTGTAAATCTCCAGAGTTGACCACTCTTTCACATGTAGGAATGTGGATATAAATTCTTAAATCAGTCTAGTTAACTGGCCCATTTAGTACAGCTTGGAAGATAACTTGTAGCAGACAAGGTAGGGCTAGAGGGGGGATTCCAGTTAAAAAACCACCTCCCTATCTGACACAGGATTGAACAACAACGTCTGCAAGTATTTAAAAGAATCAACAAAAGGAATTTTATTCCATTTATCTGTCACTTATTTAATGAATCATACAAGCAGTAGCTGCATATGTTGTTTCTGAAAGTGGTGTTCAGTCAGTGTTATGATTATTTATTTATAAATTTATTTATATAATTATTTATTTAGAATTTAGATGTAAATAAAATACTTATCACACTGTTGTGGTACAATAAGAGTTTTATGTCAGGGTGATCTGGTTTTGTTTTGTATCATATATACTCAAAAGTTGAGTCCAACTGCAAACTGCACAGGCCCAGATATGTGTCACATAATGCACCTGCAGATCTGGGTCTGTGCAGTTTGTTAGGAGTAATCAGTAGCACAAACAATGTGGACCCTGATCTGCAGGTGCATTATGCAGGATTTTTGTCATTTGCAGTTTGACTCAACTTATAAGCGAGTATATATGGTACCTGTTGACTGCTGGTGAAAATTCAGGATCAAGTTTAGTCATATTTTCTAAATTATGCAAAAAGGAGTTGGGCTACAAGTTTTCACAATGTATAGATTAGCCCTTCCTACTGCTGTACAAAATCATCCAACATGACTGGTGGCAGAAGTAAAAAAAATAAAAAACAAATCAGGTGTGCATATAATTGAAAGATAAAACTTGAAAAAAGGAAAAATGAAGAGAGATATCCAAGCCAAGTAAACAGTGATGTTGTCAGACTTAAGAAGGAACTGCACTTTATGTGTAATGCATCTACATCACTATCAATTGATCATTATAAACAGTCAGAGGAAGAGTAATACTGATAATGAAAAGAATCCCTTTACATTTAGAATCAAGGAAGGATGATTTCTGTTTGAGAAAGTCATTAAACATCCTATTTCTCAGTGTAGCATTTGTCTCATCTATGCATGATTAAGTGGATAGTAACTGCAGAAATGACAGCCATGCTAAAATGTTAGAACAAAATTGAAACTTCTCAAAAACATTTATTTGGATTCTTTCCACACTAAAAGCCTTGCAAAACTTAAAATTTGACAAGCCATTAATATTCCAGCTCATGCAGAAATGTGGTTTGCTCATACAAACCCATCTTAAGAGAGTGCCTCTTCTGCCAACAAAAGCGGTCCATCAAGATATGTGGTGTCTCAAACAAATGTGTGCAGGACCATTTTTCAAGATTGAAATTCCCCAAGGTACTCTATAGTTGGCAAAATGTCTGGGATGAAAACAAACTTTGGAGTGTGTGTGTGTGTGTGTGTGTGTGTGTGCAACATCCTTTTAAAGAGTAAAAGAACTTAACAGCTGGAAAATTATCTTCAGACTCATCCTTGAGCTACCTCCATTAGTTGCCACTGACTATTCCACATCTCAGGCCTACACTGGGGAATCAGAACAGCAAACCCATTATTAGAGACTGACATTCCTCACTTCCATAAAACAAATCACAGAGATGAGGTGGTATTGTGCCAGTGGACACACATACTTGACTCCGTGTGTCTTGCCCATGTCCATGGACAATGAAAAATATTTTTGTTGAGTGTATTGACTTCCACTCTGAGAGA
>JAECUM010050135.1:0-20199 GCA_016617855.1 Megalonaias nervosa | reverse complement strand
ATATATATATATATGCATTTAAATTCGATTTGTTGATTACTTAATTAACTCCATTTACCTATGCCCGAAGAACAGTAGAACTGTGATACATTTAATCTCTATGTCATCCATATAATGTTTCGTGTGTCTTTGCTGCTGAAAGTGTTCTAAATTTGATTCCATAAGAGTTGAATTCAAAAATCTGCACAACGATAACAGGTTGATTGACGCATGGACAAAGGCCGGGTTCTGCAAGACGAATGAGTATGTGTCAATAAATTGCGCCAAATCATGTGGCAATTGCTCTGATCAAGATACATCGACATCAGTCAATGTAAGACTCGCTAATGACATAGCAAAGACAACGACCGAAAAACCACTAATAAAAAAATTGAATGAGAAAGCATTTCTAACGATTCAAATAGTAAGATATGGTATGATGACTGTCATGAAAATGTATGTGTATCTGTGTGTTTGGTCATAGGAGTGTATGCGGATCTCTGTGTTTGGGAACTGGTGTGAAAGCTTATCTGTGTTTGTGCATGGGTGTGTAAGCGTATCGGTGTGTTTGGTCATGGGTGTGAAAGCGTATCTCTGTGTTTCGACATGGGTGTGTAAGTGTATTTGTGTGTTTGGGCATGGGTGTCTAAGTATATCTGTGTGTTTGGTCATAGGCGTCTAAGTGTATATGTGTTTGGACATGGGTGTGTAAGCGTATCTATGTGTTTGGTCAATGGTTTGTATGCAGATCTGTATATATCAATGAATGGGGGTGCGACGGCTCAATGTATTTACAAGTGTGTAAATATGTCTGTGTTTTGGCATGTGTGTGTATGTGTATTCGTGTGTATTTGATCACGGCCATGCATGCATATTTGTGTGTATTTGGGCATGGGTGGTGACGGTTAAGGGTGACCGTTACAGGTGTGTGTGTGTGTGTGTGTGTGTGTGTGTGTGTGTGTGTGTGTGTGTGTATTCGTATCTCTTTGTATTTAGGCTTTATAACGACGGTTAAGGAAGATTGTTGCATTATGTAAGTGTGTTTGTCATGCTTGTGTATGCTTATCTGCGTGAATTTGGACATTGGTGGCAACGGATAAGAGTTTATATTTTATAATGCAATACCTCATTTGGAAAAGTAAATATGACATGCACATGCCTTGTTAATACCGGGAAAATTAGTCATCACTCCATATACGTGCATGACTAAGGTAAGTTTGTTTATTCAGAAATACGGAACGTTACCAATACTTTTATAGATTCAAAATGTCAAACAAGTCGTATGAAATATACATTGACAATAAAATAGGACATCAGCCAGCTTGGTTATTTCCGAAGTAATTCTCCTCACTGCCTGATTTTGGCATTGGGCCGAGAATAGTACAAAGATAATTTTATGATTAAATTCAGTCATATAGAATAGTTTTATTTCCAGGAAAGCGACACATTACAAGTGCTGGCACCATCAGGTGTTTCGAAATTTGTCAGCTGATATGCATCAGATGATATTTCGTGATAACGTGTTTAGTTAATCCATTACCATTTTAAGCTTAAACACATGTCTTCTTAGATTTTCTCTTCCATGATGGTTAGCACGCCAGACTTGCAAGCACGCGCAAAGCAGTCTGATTCGGTTGCCATTGTGTATCTTTTTTCAAGACACTTTACTCCCATTGCCTTGGCACTATACGGCTGTCGCATGCTGGTGTGTCGTTAATACAAACCAGTAAAGCGGTCTGTTTGTGTTTTTTTTGTTTGTTCTTTTATTGTCATTTTTTAAAAACTATTTTCCATGGAAGTAAGAAATCATTTATCAAGTATCTTTGCTGTTTAGTTGGTTGCAGAAATGAGATGGATACCTGTGCAACCTGGGCTAGATATGGTTTATGTAAAAATAACAGATCAAGCACTACGATTATGTACAAAAAAACATGCAATGTCTGTGGTCAGCTACAGTAGCAAGCCTGTCATCTCTATTTCTTATTTATCATTTGGAATCTAATATTTTAAGAAAGGTGTCCTTTTCTATGGATTTCGGATAAAAATTTTGATTAGATTTTAAGATTTTAAGAAGTTCTTGCGTCAAATGCATTACAAAGCCCTTGAGCGTTAATTCCTCAGAAAATATGAAATATGTTTAGAAATACCGTTCTTGATGAGCTATATAGCCCTTATGGCTTTAAGTGTACATGTATGTATATCTATATCTATATCTATCTATCTATCTATCTATATATATATATATATATATATATATATATATATATATATATGAGGCACGAAAATATTGGCACAATTCTATCATGTTATTACCATCCTTCATGTTTTATTTGTACGGATCTTAGGAATATGTATGAAAATGATTTTGTTTATTCATGGTCGATAATAAATTAGTCTATTTATCCTGGATGAAGATTTATTCTATTTATCTCGGATGATGATTTAGTCCATTTATATTGGATGATGATTTATTCTATTAATGCTAGATGATGATTTAGTCTAGTTGTTCTGGATGATGATTTAGTCTATTTGTGCTGGATGATGATTTAGTCTATTTGTGCTGAATGATGATTTAGTCTATTTACGCAGGATGATGATTGAATCTATTTGTGCTGAATGATGATTTAGTCTATTTATGCTGGATGATGATTTTGTCTATTTATGCTGGATGATGGCAAAAGTAGATTTCAAATATTAGCTTATTTACAATCATTTTCCACATGCGTGAACAGACGATTCAATTGTCATTGACTGAAATTAAATTGACCTGTTTCTCTTTAGATGGTTAGTGTAACCTATTTTCAAAATACATAAAAATTCTACCACAAATGACACTTTCAAAGGTAAGACACTCATTGAATATAATGATAAAAGTAGCTAGAATATTTAAATTCCATCACACTGCTTATTTATCGGGGATATAAAATTAATTTGGCGGTAGCCCGGCGCATTTTACGATTAAAACCTGGAAACCAAATGACTGAAAGCGCAACAGGACAAACAACTTTCGGTGGCATCGATGCAACATGAGTATGTTTCGCATAATGTAGAGTCATTTAAACGAGTTCTAATGACAGATAAAAATTATTTATAAGATATTAGCTTCATATTTTGTAAAATATTAATAATTGAAAAACAGACACGGTTTAATGCATTAAATGTAGAGATAATCTGTACAAATGTTTTGTCCGAAACAATTATAGAATCTGGGGAACGTATCTATGTAGTAATACGATATCCTTGTCTGCAGTATTAACTGCATTGACACCGAATGAATGCGAAAGGTTCATGAAAATGAGGCTTACCACCTTCACAAAAATATAATAAAAGAATATATACGTTTTTGCAACGTTTTCTTAACGTAGATACAAGAAGTCATTGTGTTCATGAAGTGGAAGCATTGCGTACTGTTACTCGTGGATTTGTACTTCAAGACAATACAAGGTTTTCATTTAATTCTTGAAATATTTTCTATATCTATTCAGAAAACGTAGATATCCTCTTTGTAATAAGATGTACACTGTCGTTTGGTCATCAATTGATGATAGTGCTAAATCATCATCATGTCGAGCTCGCAATTTTTTTTTAAATGGAAGGTAGAAGTCAAGGTGACGCACATGGATCAAAATATCACTAAGTAACTATTGAATCTCCGTGACTTAAATTTACTATAAGGAATTTTCAACACACTTATCGCCTTTGCGTTTTTTAATTTTTACATAGTGTTAAACTTTTTTAGACAACATTTAACTCTAATGTAACTTAGGATCAAATCATTAATCAAATTAAGTATTAGTTTGAAAGTGTATTTTATCTACACACATCACCTATCTTGTTTTCTTCGCATTTCAGATTGCTACTACGATAAGAAACTGTTTGAAACATGTGTAAAGTGTGACCAGTTTACTCAGAATCCATTCTACACGAATACCTACTGCAGACGATCATGATCCAAATTAAAAATGAGTAAAACCCATCGGAGCAAGACCTGTGTCATTTCCAAACTGAAAATGAGTAAAACCCATCGGAGCAAGACCTGTGTCATTTCCAAACTGAAAATGAGTAAAACCCATCGGAGCAAGGCCTGTGTCATTTCCAAATTGAAAATGAGTAAAACCCATCGGAGCAAGACCTGTGTCATTTCCAAATTGTAAATGAGTAAAACCCATCGGAGCAAGACCTGTGTCATTTCCAAATTGAAAATGAGTAAAACCCATCGGAGCAAGGCCTGTGTCATTTCCAAATTGAAAATGAGTAAAACCCATCGGAGCAAGACCTGTGTCATTTCCAAATTGAAAATGAGTAAAACCTATCGGAGCAAGACCTGTGTCATTTTATTTCATTTGCAGATGAATCGTGGTCACTTTTTTTGGTGCTATCTTTACTCTTCATCTGACTGAATAGCAGTTATTCCAATACGATACACATTATTTTTTACTCGTTTCTTTTCATCCTAATTAGCATATTATGTTGTGAGTTTTAGCATCTTTTAAATATTTATTAATTTTTAATTTAACCCCAAATAATTGCATTTGCATTACTTGGCAAACGTAATAAGATTCCTATTGGTCAGAATACAACCATGTGATCAGGCCGAACTGCACATATTTCTGCATAAACTGTACGGAGAACTACTGTGTACCAACTTCTACAAATAGAGTCACGTGCAAGGTAACAAATGTAAAGATTGAAAAAGAAGGCCTACACACTGCATGCCTTTAAAATGTAAACGAAATGTTGGTTCGTTTATATTTTATTCTGAAAATTGAATAAATTGATTTTGAGAGAATCAAGTAGCAAGTATTTACCAAAAATGGTGTCCTACGTTTGTTTTATTTTCTTTACCAGTCTTTCTTTCTTTTCTTTCTGTAATGTTAATTATATATGCCCATCTCTCAAAACACTCCGGACTAAAGTACCGCCCGTTCTACTGTCATCCAGTGCAGTAACACTTTTAGAATGTATGCTTTTTTGTAAAACAAAATCTGCATGACAAACGGAACTGTTCAAGTAATTATTGTAATTACTGACAACAATTCTAGAGAGGTATCTTCAAACGGAAACAAATACCATTAGGATTTCAATCAAAATTGCTGTGACGGAGGGAGGGAGAGAGAGAGAGAGAGAGAGAGAGAGCTACTGTCGAAAATATCTCGACGCTTAAGTTTGTTTCATGGTATATTTTCCTTAAGAAAGATTCAAAGAAACACACATTCCACTTAGATAATTACATCCATAGAAAACTACACCATTATAAAATATCACAAGAGTGAAGTGAAGATGTAGACCACTTAGAATTCTTCAGTTTTTGAAAAGTGGATGTAAAGATCTCACTGAATAGTTCATCCAAATATACTGTTATGTATTTTGCAATAAGATTCACATAGTTTCCATGGGGATCGGTCACAACACGATTGTTCATGCGTTAGCTTTATGTTTTTAATTTTTTTTGTAAATCACCTAAAGGTGATACACTGAAAAACACGACCTAGCTCGTCACTGTGTGAAGAGCAGCTGAAGTCAATTTGAAGCGAACACGGTAAGAAAATACGTTTAGCCAATGAAAATGCTTATAAAGAATGATGCATTGTTTGTTCTAAGGCAGTGGGGCAAAATATTGCCTACACACTTGCCTACACAAGGGATGGGAGCTGATGACGATGTTTGAAAGACTTCTCGTACCTCTTCTTCCTCAGGCGTCCGTGGGGCTGCATCTGTCTTGACCGCTGTGGGTGTTGGTAGTTTTGTTAATGGACTTTTCCTCAGGGTCTTAAAATCTTTCAGAGTTGGTAGAGCTCTTTCTTTTAAAGCCTACTGGTGAAAGAGTTGCAGTCGCTGCAACAGTTGACTGTACATTGAGATTTTTCCGTTTGGGACAAATCTCTGCGATCCATCAACGATTGCAATTCGTGTTGTAACTGGGACATCTCGGTCAAATGAGGATTGGGAGGTAAATGCGGTGTCTTTTGTTTTTGCCAACGATGGTATTCCATCCATCGTTCGTAAGGTACTAAAGCCAGTTTTCGTCCTTCCATCGGATTTCAATGGTCACGCGTGAGATCTATTGATTCCAGAATCCTCCTTTTATAAAATACCTCCCAGGAGTCCAAACATGGGCTCAGACTAATCCTTTGACAATAGGTTGTAACAGGGGTAAAATTTCTCCGCATTGCACCAACATCTTTTTCTTTTGACGAATGTGTACCATATGGCCAAGAACGTGTCGATGCTTCGCTAAGCCTTCTTTATGATGTTTCGACAAAGGTATCGTTCCTTTCAAGACATTCAGAAAACATTCGCACACGGTATCGATGACGTCTTTGAAAGCGGTTTGAATGAGTTTTTCCGCATGGGTGGAGAAGATTTGGACTGGACAGACAACACGTCCCAATGCTTGGCTAAATGAAGAGGCAGTCATTTCCTTTACTTTCCTTTGGGGGTAGAAGAAGGATGTCTTCTCTGGGGTGGCATCTTTGTTTGTTTGTTGGTTGGTTCCGGGGCACACACCAAAAAATACATTGACGTCGATGACTTGGCACACGGCCTTTCATCTTTTTTTTTAAACAATTGCTTCCTCAAAAGGTGACGATTTGTTTTCCAAAATCACCAAAGAATCCTCCTCTTTGGTTGCTCCTCTTTTTCTTTGGACGAGTGTGTTTTTTCTGGGGGTGACGTCGATGCTTGGCTAAACGCGTTTTCGGATGTCGGGTCAAACGACGAGACTGTCCTTTCATTTTTCCTTTACCTTTATGGACTGAAGAACGACGATGGTAGTGGTGTGCACTTCTTTGAGGGACATCTTTGGTGCACAAAATACACTGAAGTCCATGGCACAACATGCGTCCTTTTATCTTATTATTTTTTTTGCTTTTTTTATTTTGAGCTTGTAATCTATCATTTTGCGAAATCATCTACTAACTTATCCATTAAAAATAAAATCCTCCCCTTTGGTTGCTTCTCCTTTCCTTTGGACGATTGTGTCCTTTCTGGGGGTGAGGTCGATGCTTGGCTAAGACATTTTTCGGATGACGAGACTGTCCTTTTCTTCCTTTTCCTTTTTGGACAGAAGAACGACGATGGTGACGGCGTGTACTTCTTTGAGGGTACATCTTTGGGCGTTCAGGAGTGAAAAAACACTGATCCCATGGTGTACCTCAGGTCTTTTTTATACTGGAATGCGTCGCCACTGATTGTCTTTACGTCGTATCAACTTGATGACAGGCACCACGCGTAATGGAGGAGTTCGCAGCGGACTAAATTGGGACAGTTCTAGCTTGGATAAATCCAGTAAACTCTGTAACATACCATATCTGTCCTGGACTTTGATTTTGGGGGCAGGTACTTTGTGAGCAGCTGCCACTGCTGCTAAAGAGGAAGAGGGTGTCACCGCTGGAGGAGAAGTTCTTGGAGACACGGGTTTCCATAATTGCATCAAATTAGGAAGAACATGTGTCAAATTGGGTTTGGCTGGCATCACCAGCAACGGAGAAGTGGAAGAACCTGAGGCTACTGGAGACGCTATCACCGTTGCGGCAAGTCGTGGTTTGCGAATGTAAGATTGTGTCCTGGCTGCAGTACCTTTCGTGCGGGTAGAAGTTGTTTTTTGTAGGCTTTTATTTTTCTTTTTCTGGGGAATTTTCTTTTTCTGAGGCTGTGACCTGGTCTGACACCTTTGCTTTTTTCGTTTTCTTCTGGGTACGTTGGGGAGTTTCTTTTTCCTTTGGGAGGAATTTGGGAGCATTGGGATCCCATTTTAAGAGGGAACGAATTATGACACCTCCTAGATAACCGCTACCTGCAGGTTTCAAAATGATTTGCTTTTTGGTTTGAGTGTCGATGCTAGAATCGGTCAGTTGCGTCAAGGCTACTTTGTTTCTCTCAAACAAGCGTTTGGTTTGATGTGGAATGTGAATGATGCCTTGCAGTAATTGACGTGCTGTCACCGTAAACCATCGTAAGACTTCTTTGAGACTAGCTTCTAAGACACCAGCAAACATCTGTGGATTTTTTTTTGTGCAACTGATGCCGTACAAGGCACGAATCAATTTGACGGAAGATGAGACTGAAGGGACGTCATGTTGACAATGTGTGAGACAGACCCAAAGTGATCGAGGTTTTAATAGATTTTTATTGGTTGTTGTTACGTCGACGACGGGGACGTGTACACGACAGGTTGCCTCCGTCTTGGCACCAATCGCAAATAATAAAGGGTGGCGGGTTTTAAATCCACGAGTAAATAGGCGCTTGGGGTTTGAGTGGCGTCGTCGTACGCTTGGGTCAGCCAAGGCGTTCCTAACTGTTTGGTTAAGACTTGCACTTGCGACTAATATATAGAGTTTTTAAACAAGACCACGTAATGAGCATTGAAACTGATGGTGCGATGGGCTATATTTTGTTGAAACAAAGTTTGAGTGATGTAACTAACACTGGCATTACGATGATGCCCTTTGCGCGTAAACCACAGTTTAATTTCTTCTTCTTCTTCTCCTAACATGTCGTCGAAGATGACTAGATGTGTTTGACTGGGGTCAGACACTATCGCGTCGTCTTCGCCAGGAATGCTTTCCACAAAGACGATGGAATCGCCTTGCCTTTCTCGCAGAAGGCTGCACGCCGATTGCCATTCTTTGTAACACCACACGATCAGTTGAGGGGGACGATCTATCAAATGATGTTCATGTTCGATCAAACGTTTGACAAATTCGGTTTTGCCTGAACAGCTGGGTCCGGCACGATCTACGTTTTCGTCGATGACTTTGAAAGTGGAGGAAGATGGAGCAGAGACAGTAGAGGTAGCCATAGTAGTGTAGGGAATGTCACATTTGACACGAAGAAAGACAAGACAAGAGTTTTTATACTTTTTTCAGGACACTTTTATTGCAATCTTTAAAAGTGAACAACACGAAAGACAAAAATACATAAAAGCCAAATGGTTAATTATATGAATACAATACACATCCAAACGATCAAAGTGGGATATAAACAAGTCACTGTACAACATTTTTTTTGGTGTCTTAGGGACAGTGTGTAATGTTCTTAGAGTCTCTACACTCCTTGGCACAGTCACACAGTGGTCGTCCGGGAATGGTATTTCGGGGATGTCGATGATAGTCCTGTCCTGAAGGGAGTGGTTTCCTCGGTGACAGGTTCTTCTGGCACTGTCACTAACACAGGTTTAAAAGTTACTTTTTTCACTGGGCACTTTAAATTCAATTTTTCCTTTGAATGCAAAACACAAATCTTGGGCAACGTAAGCCACTTCTTTTGTCCAAGCCTCGAAAGCCCAACTTTTAAAGTCACGTACATCTTTCCAGTGACATTGTAAGTCACAAACTATACACACATCTTCGTAAGCATCCGGAGTGGCTAAAATTTCACAAAGAAACCTTTCTTCAAACAGTGGTCGAAAAGTTTGCAGATGAAAGCGCAATGCTTTTAACAGAACCAGTTTCTCGTGCTCATTTAAAGGAAACACCATCATGTTTTTGTGGCAAGTACTTGACGTAAAGAGTCCACAAAGAATCGGCTGGTAAACGAAATCCCAAAAAGTAAGTCACTAAGACACACACCACACGGCGACCCCAATTCAATGGACACAGTCCTTGTAAAATGCGATGGTAATCCTCCACCGTTTGAATACTACATTAATTTCCTTCCACAGAATCTGTTGTATCACGAATGATAAAGGTCGTGGCATGGTAATCCGTTTTTATACCCTATTTATTCGAAAGCAATAAGTGTACTTTCTGCACAGAGATGATCGTACTCCAGTGGCGAATCTAAATGGTTTAGTCACTAACATGCACATAACACACTGTTCAGAAGTTTCCTCTTGAACTAAGTTTACATTGTGTAAAAGATTTTTGTAATCCTCTAATTCTTCTTCTTGAATTCGTAGCAGTATGTCTACCTTGTAGTAAAATAAATCACTAACAACAATCCAATCCTTCTCGTCCGTGAGTAGTTGATCAATGTCTGACCTCTGGAAAATTCTCATCTGAATCAGTCCTCTTATAGCATTCAGATACCAGTGGTTTGAACATCGGTGACGTAAGGGATGCAATTATTCTTTGCGGTTCACTTGTATTTTGACCAATTCTCGGAAAAAGCGTTCTCTCAGTTCCAGAGGTAGATTCTGAACGTCCCCTTCTAAACTTGACATTCACAGCAATGTCTTTCTTTTGTTTGAGGTAATAAGTGTATTTTTGCACAGAACTGATCGTACTCAAGTAGTGAATCAAAATGTTTTAGTCACTAGTTCACACACCACACATCGCACAAACTTTTCCTATGCAGACAAAATTTGATAGCGTAAAAGATTGTGGTAATCCTCTAACTCTTCCTCTGGAATTCGTTGTAGTATGGTCACGCTGTAAGTAGAAGGATGAATAGCAACCAAAGACTTCAGGTCCTCGTCCAGTTGAACAATGTCTGACCATTGGAAAGCTGTCAAATGAATCAGTCTTCTTATAGCATTCAGGTATCGGTGGTTCCAACATTGGTGACGTAACGGATTCAATTGTTCTTTGCGTTTCACTTGTATTGTGGCGAACTCTCGGGGAATGCGTTCTCTCAACTCCACAGGCAAACCACGAATGTTTTCTTGTAAAGTATCTATCCAGAGATTATTGAGGTCGTCCCACTAAAGGTAGGTAGTGACAGTGTGGAGACCATCGAGCATGTTCCAGTTAAGCGAAATCTTTCTGCTTCCACCGGTGAAGTGACACACCGCAACTGAAGCACTTGACTTTATCCCCTTCGCCCAAGTAAGTCTTCCGGGGTAGGTCCTCCCAGATATTTAGGTCATTTTCCTTGGAAGGTTTGGAATCGACTTTCAACGTCGCAGTATTCGGGCAATCGCACAGTGAACGAAACTTCGTCTTTCACAGACTCATTTCGATGAGGGTACGGTGAAATCCGCACTAGTTTGCTCAGGTTGGATGACATCCGTAGGGTGGTAGCCGCATGGTTTCACGTGGAGGATGACATTGAGCATGAAAACCAGTAAAGTAAAAAGGTGTACGATAACGAGTGTCATCGCTTTCGCATCAGTCAGGTTTGACATGCACAGCATCAATTTCCATGATAGGCATGGTAGTAGTAGTCATAGCAAAGTTCCCATGATGTGATACTGAATCACTGAGGTCACATCGTACAGCATCCCTGCAATCGCAAGGTACAGCATCGCACTCGAGTTTGCTCTCGCTTGATACTTGCTGTTTGAATGTATTCATCGTTTTCGTTTGGTGTTTGTAGTTACAGTGAACTATTGGTCTTGGACGTTGTCCCTTTTTATATCCTGGCCAATATCGACGTGACCGTACGGTAAAGTGAAGTGGTAGAGAAGCCGAACTCGCTTCTGGTACACGATTATATAGACTTTTTCCAAGGGCCGACTGACGATCTGGTGTGGGTAAACGTACAATCTTGTGCTGTTGGTAGGTGGTCACCTTAAAGTTTCCATTCTGTCCAGATTTCAAGGCTTCTTTCAGCACGCCAAAGTTCGCCACCCGACTGGTCCGATAATTGAGAGTCAATCATTTCACTTTAGACTCCGTGTGCACATCTCCTTGTGGGTCCCGGTGTTCGTAGCCGTATTTTTTGGGACGGCCACATGCAAAACTTAGAATCTTGTCATTGGGGTGCTCATCCGTCCAGGCTCCTAAACGGTCTACTTCGATGACAGGGTGCCGGTGTCCCTGGCGTTCGATGTAGATGCACAATTGTCCGTGTCAAAGTATAGTACACGATCTCCTAACAGTAATAAAGTTTCGTACAATTTTCAGCGGGGATGGGCTGTCACGTAAGCCGCAATGATGACATTTCCTAATTCGTCGGCTTCTACAAAGTCCAGTTCTTCTTCGTTATTGACTAAGATTAAGTCCTCACGAACGACGTCCACGTGTTTCATGCATTTGGTGTTGTCGTGATTCATCTGGAAGTAGCGGGACGGTTCTGTCAAATACTCTGTCTTGGGCAAACAGGGTCGTTGTGCCATTTTATTTTACCCCATAAGCAATTTAAAATGACCTTGGCAAGCGATCGCCTTCCTTCGTTTTTCTCCACGTGGTCTAAAGTGATGCCTTCGTGCTCTCAGTATTTCTCTTTGAAATTCTTTTGGTCTTCGGGAGTGTGGCACCAGGAAGGATAGCCGCTACCTTTTTGTTTAAGTTTCAAAAACGCATCCACGTAGTCTGCGAAAAAGCCATTCTGAGTCTCGTCGCCCTTGCGGTATTTTGCTGTTTTGGGAAAGTGGTAAATTTTGTACACTTCTAACAGTTGGTATCCCAGGTCCAGAGCTTTAATCAACTCCACCCTGACCCTCGTTCCTGTCAATGTGCGTTCTTCCTGGGAATTCTGACAAGGGTGGTCTTGGTTGCACGTTTCGGCACAAGTACGACACAAGGGAAAAATCAGTTTTCCTTGGCAATGGTGAGGTAAGATTTTTCACGTCCTCCAGGAATCTTGCCACAGTGAGAGCAATGACTAAAGATAGGCTCTTGTATGCACTTCTCGCACGCTCGATGAGCCACGCAGAAAATAGGAATGTGAATACCGGTGTCGAGCAAGGATTCGAAATTGAAAAAGATGAAATTGCTTTTCTTCTGGTCATCTTCCTCCTCTTGTTTGGAATGGTATTTTTGAATGTAGCATTCGTGTTTCAAGTCCACGATTGTGACATCGCTTCTTTCCTGAATATACGTGAGCCTTGGCATTATTGATACGCACCTTGCGTCTTCAGATGTTGTTGGTAACAGGCAGGGCTGACAAAAGTGCGTTGACAAGCAGGGCAATGCACTCGTTCTTGTCCTTCGTCCAGACAGGGTTTAGAGGCCAACCATCCCTCACTTTTCGATCCACAATGCTTGTGTTGCTCTCGATTGTTATAGCCATAGTCACATTTCTCACAGTAATAACTGTATGACAGGAATGCAGTGATGCTGGTAATGTTCATCGTAATGATAGACGTGAATGTATTTTCCGTCTTTGAAATCTTGGCCTCGAAACAACAGAGGTAAGTGCACTTCTTAAGGGTGTACTTTCAAGGTGTAGCGTGGAGCCACGACGTGTTGCAATTTTTCCATTTCAGGAATGCCACAAGCGGTGTCTTTCGATATCTCCGATTGCTGTAACAGGATTTCTGCTTCTCTTTCTTGTTTGGCTCCGTCCGATCGTTGAATAGTTTTCCAGGCTCTTTTCCATTCTAACGTGTCGTTCTTATCTGCGTATCTTCGTGCCACCATGATGGCACGGGCTAAACACATCTGGTCTTGAGGGTTGTTAATTTGGACGAGTCTCTTTCTGGTGCTGCGAAGGTCGTCCACCAACAACACATGTTTTGCGTCCTGTCCCTTGGGAAAGAGAAACGTGGGTCATGAACGGTTTCGCTTTTTCATGGTGATGTGAAACTTCGACACTTCGATGACTTTGGAAGGTATCAATTCTGATGGACTGCTAAACTCAATCCAAATGGGAAACTTCAAACGATCGTGATGAATGGAATGTCTCAAGCGATCGTCTTCTTTGGCTTCACATTGTCGTTTCAGTGTGGTTAACAAAGAATCCCACACATCAGTGATGAACACCTCTGCTTTCTGCAGCGGTACGTCAGACTTGAAATCTTTAAACTTCACCATGTACGTGTTGACCGTGGTTCTAAATTTTCTAGAAGAGCGCTTTTCCGTTTCTCGAATACGGTAGTAATTTTCAGGGTATAGTGTTGGTAGTGGACTTTAGTGTGGTGTAGATTCTCTGGACCTCGATTCTGGCTCACTCATATCATCTTCAAAATCGCTGGCATGAATTTGAGCCAAGACTTCAGCCACTGTGCGAGGTGATAAGTCACGTTTCTGTCTCTTACTTTCTTCTCCTTTGACCACGAAAGGATGCGATCCTTTCATCTTTACTGCAAAAAGCCAAAGGACTACATTTGAAACGCCATTGGTCCGTATATATTCATGTCAGACCGGTGTACACATAAAGCGCCAGTGCCTTCCCTCCCAGTATTCATTTCATTCTCAAGCCGACCAGAACGATGGAAGAGCCAACACAGATCGAACTTCTGATCAGAGCTTTGCTAGGTGTCATACAAAGGTTTTCTTCAGACAAGCCAACGGACTACTCCCCCTCCTGTCGAGATAAAAGTCAAGATACTTGCTATATCTCTCAGAAGAAAGGGTATTGGTCTTCAGAATGCCCAGACCGTCAACAAAGTAAGACAAGTCTCCAAAGAGACAAAAGTCAAGATACGTGTTATCACTGTAAAGAGAAAGGACATTAGTCTTCAGACTGCCCTAAGAAACAACAGGAACAAGAGGAAGAGAGGGTTTCCGAACAGGAAGAAGAAGAAGAGATACCCTCTCAAACGGAAGAACCCCGATACGACCAGTAAGAGAAGAAAGAGAAGAAAATAAGAAGAGAAAAAAGTGAGGAAGAAGTGAAGCAAAAACCTGTGTAAGTGAAGAAATTCATAAAACATAGAGAGTGAACAAAGACACAGAAGAAGTATATGAACTTTTTCAAGCGTTGTGTTGTGAAATTGGATTGTAAAATTTGTTGCAAATAGACCAGAAAGAAAAAGTAAGTGTCTCCTGGTTTTGAGTTTTTAGAATAAGCACCTACACTCATGCACTCACACACGTACATACGTAAAAAGGGATTTTGAGTTTTAATTGATTTTGGCAAAATGAATACTATCTCTCTTCAAAAGAAGTGGGTGGCCCTGAATAGGACCGTTGGGTGTTTGCTTTTTTATTTATTAAAAAAAAAACAAAAAAAAAAAAAAAACTCAGGAACGAGAAGTAATCAGCATTAACTGCATTAAGTCTTTGCCACGGCCAAGGCCTATTTCTGGACCTGCTCCTGTCGATGATTTGGTAGAAATCACTAAGGCGGGTATCTCAGGCGTAGTAGGTGTGTGAACAGGGTTGGGATGTTTGGCTCAGGAGTGTCTTTTAATCTTGGGTCTTAATAAACAAGTCTGATACATTTGTTTCAGGCTTCTTAACTCTGCCAAAATGTCCAAGAGTACCGTCACCGTTTGACTTTCACCGTCCTCCTTTTCTCCTAGACCTTGTTTCTTCTCTGCTTCTTCTTCTTACTGTCGTTTCCTTCTTGCCTATTCTTCTTCTTCCCGCTGTTGTGTTGAACGAGAAAAGCTTGCTCTTCTTCTTTCTGCTGCTGTAAACATTTCTCCAATTCTTCTTTTTGTCTCTGTTTAAAATCCTCGACGTGTGGTAAAGAAGGAGAAAGTGGCGAAGATGCTGGTACCGGAACAAAGTCTTGCGAAGAAGAGAGAAAATCCACTAAATCACAATTAAAATCGACCTCTTTTGGAAGTAGACCTGTGTTGACTTTGGTAGCCGCTGATATACCATCCCTTCTCGCTTCCACGGCCGGTGCACCACAATTCATTGTCTTCTTAGAGTCCGTCATGTTTTAAAACAATGTCGCATCGATTCACTGCGCACAGATGTTAGCGCACCTATATAGGGAATGTGACGTCACAGGCAGCTCTCTTCGGATTGGAAGACAGACTCCGCGCTGTGACTGAATTTTGTAACGCGTGTTTGGATTGGTGAAAAATCTCAATCCGTTTCGATCCGCTCTTCCACTATAAATAACCGAGGTTCATTTCATTCCCTTCACCTGTTCTCGTCACAAGATGTGGACAAACGTTGAATCATCTACTCTCGTATCGTCGATGCTGTTCCGTACGAACTTACCCATGTATGTTAAATCATCATGGACAATCATCTGGATCATCGATACGACCGTTTGGAAACAAATGATCTATGTGGAGAGACAAGGCTGTCTGAAGAGAGTCTTAATCTGCTGTCCAGAGGTCAGAAGAAGTTTGAGGAAGAGAAGAAGACCTATGCGATGCCCTCTATGTTAATGGAATGGTGTTAACAAAAAAACAAAAAAAAACCCAAACAAAACAACTACCGTTTTCAGGGCCACTCCATTGCCTTGAAAAGATTTACTCTCTTGCTTAATAGTTTTAGTCGATTTTATATTTTATGTGTGATAGATTGATGTTCATCAATCTATGTTTGTGTCCTATGTCTCTGTCTCTATATCCATGTCTCTATTGTATTTGTTCCTAGAGTAACGCGTATTCAAGTCAGCCCCTTGCCACATTGTTCCGCCCGATTGAGGTCAGCCACTTGCAACATTGTTGCCAGTGTCCAGTACCGTGACGTCACCCTGTTCCATTCCCCTTCTCGCTAAACAGACCCAATATTTTTTGTCGCAATACAGGCCCAATTTTCCCCATGTTAAATTCTCTTTTGTCGCTAATCTTGCCCACGACCATTTGGAATGAGTTTTCCATTGTCACTAAAGTGCCCCCCCCCCCCCTACTAACAAAGCCCTTTTCGATTCGAAATTGCACTAAATAACCTCTACATATATATGGGTCGATCAGTGCAAAACGGCATGTTTGCGGAACAATTAACTTTGACTACTGCTCGCTCTAATACGTAAATGTATTACAACTAATTTTTATCGTGATAATTGTGAAAGAATGTTCAAGTGATGGTGGAAATTGGGAAGTGTTTGCTACTTTGTGTGCACTACGCTCGCAGGAAACAGAACTATCCGGTATTCTACACTGGAAAAATAAAAGAAAACCATGATGCACATATTGGAATTTGAGAATTTCATTTTTCTCGACCAATAACATCATTTGTTTCGCGAAGCATTGCAGAATATAAAACATATATGTACGTTATATGCGTTACAACATTTTTTCTGGTACCAGACATAAAATGTCAAACCAATATCATAGCCAGTAAATAGTTGAAGCTGTGTCTCCCAATTGGTTAGTCAGTGACGCCATTCGTACAACAGTGAGAAACGGATATTGGGTAGTGACTCACGCCAGCGCGGTGCAATACGGGAAGAAAAGACCGGTGATTTCATTCTTTCACTATGATGGGATGATACTTCCTTGCGGCCTCACGAGCAGTTGTCAGCAGAGTTAAATCTGTGTATTGATGACGTCAAGAGAAGAAAGGCACAAAAGTGTCCATTTAATAAATACAAATTAAGAAAATTATTTTAAAATGAGCGCTAAAAAGACCATTCTAAGCTTGCTTGTCTAACTATACATGACTGCATGCAAAATAGTTGTTCTCATTCGTCTTTTTTTTTATTCAGCCAATCAGAATATAGTAACCAGTTGCCTCGCGACATCCACAAGCTTAACCTCCATAGTGACATCATTGTATGAACAGCTTCCATTTGACTGTATAGTTTTAGTTCAGAGTCCATTTAACTGTACAGTCCTATTACAGCTTCCTTTTCACTATATAGTCCTATTACAGCTTCCTTTTTAATATATAGTCCTAGTATACTTTCTATTTCAGTATATAGTTTTAGTACAGCTTCCATTTGACTATATAGTTTTAGTACAGCTTCCATTTAACCGTATAGTAGTATTACTGCTTCCTTTTCACTGAATAGTCCTATCACAGTTTCCTTTTCAATATATGGTCCTATTACAGTTTCTATTTCAGTATATGGTTTTAGTACAGCTTCTATTTCCCTATATAGTCCTATTACAGTTTCCATTTGACTATATAGCTGTAGTACAGTTTCTGTTTGACTATAGTCCTATCACAGCTTCCATTTCACTATATACTCCTATTAGTTTCCATTTGACTATATAGTCGTAGTACAGTTTCCGTTTGACTATATAGTCCTATAACAGCTTCCATTTCACTATATAGTTTTAGTGCAGAAAGTAAACCCCATGTTGTACAAGCATGCGTACGAGTCAACACTAACACTAATTTCGATTTGTTAATTCTTGAAAACTGATTTCCCGATGTCGACCGCTGGGAGCAGCGCCTACTTCACCAGCTAGTGTACCAAATACGTAATTAAAAAGAATGAAGTTTTATTCCTTAACTTTTACAATGTTGTCTAAAGTTTGATGGAAATGACAAATATCTCTGCTCAAAAGGATTTCTTTGAGAGACACCGTAGTATACGGACCTCACCAGTGCATAAAGCGATAAAAAATGTAAAAATTAAAATCAGTTCGGGTTGATAAAAGCCGATACGAACTCGAGGAAAAGTTTTTTTTTTGACAAAGAAAGGGAAGCAGGTTATGTTGCAAACTCAATAATCTGTGTGTTTGAAAAAAACTGCTCTGTAAACTATCACTTCGATTCACCCAATTGATGCTTTCCTTTTCTGTTGTTGGGTCCATCGGTATTAAATTCCCGTCTACTGTATCATGGTATATCGATATTAAATTCCAGTCTGCTGTATCAATGTCTATCCATATTAAATTCCAGTCTGCTGTATCAATGTCTATCAGATTAAATTCCTGTCTACTGTATTAAGGACTATCCATATGAAATTCTTGTCTGCTGTATCAATGTCTATCATATTAAATTCCTGTATGCTGTATCATTTTCTATCCATGTTAAATTCCCGTCTGCTGTGCATCAATGTCTATCATATTAAATTCCAGTCAGCTGTATTAAGGACTATCCATATCAAATTCATGTCTGCTGTATCAAGGTCTATCGGTATTAAATTCCTGTCTCCTGTATCTCGGTATATCCATATTAAATTCCTGTCTGGTGTATTAAGGTCTATCCATATTAAATTCCTGTCTGCTGTATTAAGGTCCATCCATCTTAAATTCTTGTTTGCTGTATCAATGTCTGTCCATATTAAATTCATGTCTGCTGTATCAAGGTATATCCATATTAAATTCATATCTGCTGTATTAAGCTCTATGCGTATTAAATTCCTGTCTGCTGTGTATCAATGTCTGTGCATATTAAATTCCTGTCTGCTGTATCAATGTCTATCATATTAAATTGCTGTCTGCTGTATCAAGGTCTATCCATATTAAATTCCCGTCTGCTGTGTCAATGTCTATCATAATAAATTTCTGTCTGCTGTATCAAGGTCTATCCATATTAAATTCCTGTCGGCTGTATCAAGGTCAATCCGTATTAAATTCCTGTCTGCTGTATCCCGGTATATCCATATTAAATTCCTGTCTGCTGTATCAACGTCTATCCATATTAAATTCCTGTCTGCTGTATCAATGTCTGTCCATATTAAATTCCTGTCTGCTGTATCAAGGTCTATCTATATTAAATTCCTGTCTGCTGTATCAATGTCTTTCCATATTAAATTCATGTCTGCTGTATCAATGTCTATCCATATTAAATTCATGTCTGCTGTATCAATGTCTATCCATATTAAATTCATGTCTGCTGTGTCAATGTCTATCCACATTAAATTCCCGTCTGCTGTGTATCAATGTCTGTCCATATTAAATTCATGTCTGCTGTATCAATGTCTATCATATTAAATTGCTGTCTGCTGTATCAAGGTCTATCCATATTAAATTCCCGTCTGCTGTGTCAATGTCTATCATAATAAATTCCTGTCTGCTGTATTAAGGTCTATCCATATTAAATTCCTGTCTGCTGTATCAAGGTATATCCGTATTAAATTCCTGTCTGCTGTATTAAGGTATATCCATATTAAATTCCTGTCTGCTGTATTAAGGTCTATCCATATTATATTCCTGTCTGCTGTATCAAGGTCAATCCATATTATATTCCTGTCTGCTATATTAAGGTCTATCCATATTATATTCCTGTCTGCTATATTAAGGTCTATCCATATTAAATTCCTGTCTGCTGTATCAAGATCTATCGATATTAAATTTCTGTCTGCTGTATTAAGGTATATCCATATTAAATTCCTATCTTCTGTTTCAAGGTCTATCGATATTAAATTCATCTCTGGTATATCAAGGTCTATCCATATTAAATTCCTGTGTGCATTATCAAAGTCTATTTATATTAAATTTCTGTCCGCTGTATCAAGGTCTATCGATATTAAATTCCAGTCAGCTGTATTAACATCTATCCATATTAAATTTCTGTCTGCTGTATCAAAGTCTATCCGTATTAAATTCCTGTCTGCTGTATGAAGATCTATCCATGTTAAATTCCTGTCTGCTGCATCAAGGTTTATGCATATTAAATTTCTGTCTGCTATATCGAAGTCTATCCCTATGTCATTGAAACCATGGAAATACCACACTTTAGGTCTAAATCCAAAACATGTCTAATTGCGAAGCGAATCAACATTCAGTCCCGCCACAATAATCGACTCACCTTTGCTTATGAGATGTAACAATGTTAAAATGTCAGAATGTGACTTTGAAGAAAATTT